>CATIWR010562973.1:0-28714 GCA_949677035.1 Omphalea diandra | reverse complement strand
AAAAAACTTAAGTATGAAGTTATGATGCTCCCCCTCAACTTATGCTATAAGTTTCAAGTTATTATTTTCTTCCCCTTAATCTTAAGTTATTACTATCTCTCTCCCTTTGACAAGATAAAAAAGAGGGAATCTTAAGTTATTACTATCTTTAAATTCGGTGAAGTTTGGAAGATGACAAGGAGGAACCCCTAGTTTCTCTTGAAGATCCACCATATCACTGTAAAGATGTGATAGAAACAGGAATTTCCTCTTCATCATCCTCATCAATTTATCCAATTTGCGATCAATGAAGGCAAGAGACAACTTAGTCTTTAGTTTTGGTTGAGGAGGAGGGAATTGAATTGTGCTTTCTTCAATATGGAGCCACTTCCTTTTTGAAGCTTATGAGGTTTCCATCTTCTTTGCTCCTACTGCGCCAAAGGTATAAGCATAGGTGTCCAAATGAATAGCCTTAGCATTTATAAGGTAGGTGAGATCCAGGAAGTTTTGGGATGGTAGAAGTTTCTTGGTAAGGAATTTTTCTTTTTCCTCATCAAGGGCTCCAACGAATCGATAAATGGTTGTGATATGTGATGGTAGCAAAAATTGGCTTTTAGGTTTGGTATTCATGTGAATCAATTGGTCCACAAGGTACCTGCCAGTTTGGATAGGTTTATTTTTGACAAGGCAAAAAAGGAATGCCAAGTCCTTTTAGGACATTTTCTCGTTACCATCACCTCTTCCATTTACGAAAAAGGTGATGATACGATGAAGTATTTAAAGGGTAGGGATTTGATGTGTTTAGATAAAGAAGAGCAGAGGTCGCGTTTAGTTTCAATGAAGATTTCTGACTAAAACTTGAAATAGATAACATCAAGTACGAAGATTATGAAGGGAATGTTTTCTCCGACTTGTAAATTAAACAGAGAAGAGAGTTGGTTGAAGGTAATGTAAAAAGGGTTGCCAAAGGCTCGGAACACTAACCCGTATTGCCCTGCTCTTGAATCGGCTTTTTAACTCATTTGTATGGTGCACATAAACTCTTTTACAACCTCTTTGTAACCGAGTTCATCTCGGAAGATGAACTCGTTTCAGCCCAAATTTGAGAGGAAAGGTTGTATTTTGGCGTTGATACCCAAGGTTTCTAGCATAAAAGTTGAGGGTATCTTATTTGGAAGAATGATCTTGGAAGAGTTGGTTTCAAACCTATCTTTTTCTTCCTTGGTAACTCCTTTCATGAGATGGAGGGTAGGGGGTGTAGAGGGTTGAGCCACTACCTTCCCTTTGTCTGCCTTTGAGAACTTCTTTGGAGCCATAGCAAGAGAGGAAGAGAGTTTAGGAGATTTAAGAGAGAGAAGATGTTTGGAATAGTAGTGAGAATGTCACCATTGAAGGGGGTATTTATAACCTTTGAAAGGGTGTAAAAACGCTATCAATGACTAGAAATGAATTAATAAAGAGTTGGCAACTGTTGGCAATCAAAGCACTTAAATGTTTAGGTGGTTACTCTAATTTGCGTCCGCAAATTTATGAGTCATGACTGGAAATTATGGAAAATGTGAGTAGCAGACAAATTTTCCTCGTGAATACACACCTTAACGGTCAAAATTTTGAAAATTTGACCAAAATTTACGATGGAGCGAAAATTTCGCGACCACAAATTGATGTTTGACAGCCGAGTGAAATTGACTTGTAATTTGCCACGGTGAAGGAAGGATAGCGATTGCGAATTAAGAGTCAACAATGAAAAAATAGTTGAATTTTGAAAAAATTGTGATCCACTTAACTAAATCAACCAAAAATATCACAAATCAACAAATATCAATACACATAACAATATCACATATAAAAATTTTCACTTTAGGGAACTACCATCAAGTATTCCTAATTCTCTCTTAGTAAAGTTCATCCTTTCTTCATTTAGAGGTTTAGTGAAAATATCTACAGTTTGATGATTTGTGTCAATAAATTATAACACAACATTACCCTTTTACACATGATCTCAAAGAAAATTATGTCTAATATCTATATGTTTACTCCTATAGTATTGCATGGGATTTTTAGATAGATTAATAGCACTTGTGTTATCACATTTAATAGGAATGTGATCAACCACTTTGCCAAAATCCTTTAATTGTTATTTCATTGAAAGGATTTAAGTGCAACAATAACTTGCAGCCATATACTCAGCTTTCGCAGTGGATAAGGCAACCAACACTTGCTTTTTACTAAACCAATAAACTAGGCATTCACCTATAAATTGGCAAGTTCTGGAAGTGCTTTTTCTATCTAATAAACTACCGATATAATACGCATTTGAATATCCTACGAGACTAAAGGAAGAATCCCTAGGATACCATAACCCTAAGTGAATTGTGCCATGCAAATATTTAAAAATCCTCTTGACAACATTCAAATGAGACTTTCTAGGAGAGGATTAGAACTTAACATATATACAAACACTAAACATGATATTTGGCCTAGAAGCAGTAAGATAAAGTAGAGATCCGATCATACCTCGATATCTTTTTTCATCTAACGTTTTGCCCAATTCATCCTTATCTAGCTTGATGGCACCACTCATTGGAGTTTTTGCCACCTTGCAACCATCCATGCCAAATTTTTTGAGTATCTTCCTTGTGTATTTGGCTTGATTGATGAAGATCCCTTCCTTGGATTGCTTGATTTGTAGACCAAGAAAGAACTTGAGCTCTCTCATCATGCTCATTTCAAATTCCCCTAGTCATACACTTAGCAAAATCCTTACAAAGAGATTCATTAGCAGCACCAAAATTGATATCATCAACATAGATTTGAACAATTACTATGTCATGTTTGTGCTTTTTAACAAAAAGTGTGGTATCCACCTTTCCTTTTTCAAAATCATTTTTCAAGAGAATTGAACTAAGCCTTTCATAACAAGCTCTTGGAGCTTGTTTCAAACCATATAAGGCTTTGTTCAACTTAAAAACATGGTTTGGAAAATAATATGACTCAAAACTAAGAGGTTGTTCAACATAAACTTCCTCCTCAATGATGTTATTTAACAATGCACTTTTCACATCCATTTAAAAAAGTTTTAAATTCATATGATATGCAAAGGCTAAAAGAATCCTAATGGCACCTAATATTGCTATGGGGGCAAAAGTTTCATCATAGTCTATGCCTTCTTGGTTGTATCCTTTAGCAACCAATCTAGCTTTGTTTCTAGTGATGAAACATTTCTCATCTAACATGTTCCTAAACACCCACTTACAGCCTATAATTGGGTGTTCTTTAGGCCTAGGGACAAGTTACCATACCTTATTTCTCTCAAATTGGTTGAGTTCCTCTTGCATATCAAGTATCCAACTCTCATCATTGAAAGCCTCATTAATTAATTTTGGCTCAAGTTGAAAAACAAAAGCAAGATTATTGTCTGAAAGAGTAAGTTGAGATCTAGTACTTACACCATTAGATGTATCACCAATGATCAAGTCCTTGAGGTGATACGTGGAAAATCTCCAATCCATGGGTAGATCTTAGCTTAGCTCTATTTGTTGATGATGTTGGTCTTCATCTACTATTGATGAATCACCTTCTTCTTTATCTTGTTTTTTTGTAGAATTTTCCAATTCTAATTTCTCAAAGTCACCTATAAGATCATCAACAAAAATACTTTTCCCAAGATCAAGTTTACTAGATTCATCAAAAACAGCATTCATAGACTCTTCAACTATCATTGAACTTTTGTTAAAGACTTTATATATATACTTTGCTTGAGTTGGAATATCCCAAGAAGATACCTTCATTGGTTTTTAAATCAAATTTTCCAAGATTATCCTTGGTGTTCAAAATATAGCACTTACATTCAAATGCTCTTAGGTATGATATCTTGGGTCTTCTACCATTCCATAGCTCATAAGATGTTTTTATTGAGAATGGGTCTTTTAAAAACTCTATTTGCAATATAACATGCAGTGTTAATGGCTTGAGCCCAAAAGTAATTTGGAAGAGAATACTCATTGAGCATTATCCTAACCATTCCACTAACGTTCTATTTTTCCTCTTCACAACACCATTTTGTTGTGGTATTCTAGAAGCTGAAAAATTATGAAAAACTCCATTCTCCAAGCAATAATTTTCAAAAGATATATTTTGAAATTTCTTTCCATGGTCACTTCTAATAAAAAATATGAAGTAACCTTTTTCATTTTGAACCCTTTTTGCAAAGGTTTTAGAAGCATCAAATGAATCATTCTTATGAGCTAGAAAAGATTCCCAAGTAAACCTAGAGTAGTCATCTACAAGGACTAGTGCATAATGCTTTCCACCTAAGCTAGCACTTCTAGTGGGTCCAAGTCCATATGAATAAGTTGAAGGGGTCTAGTTGAACTTACAACATTTTGGCTTTGTGAGAGGCATGGTGTTGCTTCCCCATTTGGCATGGACCACATGTCTTGTCTTTGGAGAAGTTTAACTTGGGAAGACCTTCTACTAACTTTCCTTTAGATAAGTTTTGAAGAAGATCCATGCTTACATGTCCAAGCCTTCTATGCCTCAACCAAGCTTCATTGCTCATAGAAATAAGACACTTAAAAGATTAGTCAGCCAAATTGTCTAAGTCAATTGAGTAGGTATTGCCTTTCCTTTCACCCTTGAAAATAACCTCGTCATCCACTAAAGTGATGACTCGACATTCCATAGGATCAAAGGTGACTTTGTTACCTTTGTCACATAATTGACTTACACTTAATAAATTATGTTGTAGGCCATTAACTAAAAGAACATTATCAATTAAAGAGCAACCATTCTTACCAATAGTTCTAATCCCAATTACCTTACCATTGGCATTATTACCAAATGTGACATCTCGACGTTCTTTTTCTTTTAATGCCATGAATAGCTTTCTATTTTCAGTCATATGCTTGGAACATCCACTATCCACATGCTAATTGCTTGATTTGGTGGTAGCCACACTCCCCTGCACAATGAAAATGAGTTACCTTTTCTTAGGTACCTAAGCATACTTGGGTCCTCGGGGGTTAGAAGATGAAGGGTCCTCTAGTTTGATGTGAGCCTTCCTAATATAGCAATGAATATTAATATGTCCAAATCTCATGCAATAATGACATATGAGTTTGGACTTATGAGAGTTTCTTCAATACACACATTTAGTACGAGTAGGAGGCCTTCTCATAGCTTGTTCATGTGAATACATGCATGAACATGTATGATGAGTAGGAGTAGAGAATTTTTTATGAGAATGACCATGCTTTTTATTGCACATATAAGGATGGTTAGCTCTTTAAGTCTTGGCTTTAAAGCTTGGGGGAGCCTTCCTTTTGCCCTTAGGCTTAGAAGGCTTAGTGCTAGGAGTACTTTTCTTACCAATTACCTCAACCCTTGAGGATTGAGGTTCTAAGGATCTAACAAATATAGTTTGAGAAGATAAGGAGGCTCCATTAAAGCCTAGACCATGTCTAATTAGTGGAAGTCTTTGTGACACAATTAAAGTGTCCAAGGCTTCTTTTCCTTTATGGAACTTAGAGATTGAGCTTTTAAGCTTAATGACTTCTCCTTTTAGAGTGTCATTCTCCTTTCTAAGTGAAGCCATAAAAGAAGATGAAATAGAAAGACTATCCACTGATTTTTTAAGCTCATCATTAGATGCTCTCAATTCTCTTACAATGTCATTAAGGGATTTATATTTATCCTCTAGCTTTTGACATTTTCTTTTGTCAGATTTTATTTATGATTTGTATTTGTCACATCTCATGGTTAGAACCTCTAGAAGCTCTTCATCAATCTCATCAAATTCAAAGTCAGAATTAGAATGAGAAGAAGTACTTACCTCATTTGTAGAGTCTTCTTGTGTTGTGAAGCAAATATTGGCAACTTCTCCTTCTTCCTCTTCTTCACTTGAGCCATCATCCCAAGTGGCTGAAAAACTTTTCTTCTTCTTCTTTAATTTGGGACACCCATACTTGATGTGGCCTTGCTTGCCACATTCATAGCAAGTGACATCGTTGGATTTCTCTCTTAGACTAGAAGTTGTCTTTTTGAAGCCTTTTCTTTCTTTTCTTCTTTTGATCAACTCTTCCATCCTCCTTGAGAGCATTGTTAGCTCCTCTTCTTCCTTGTCACTTTCTTCATCACTTGAGGTAATTTCTACCTCATTCTCCTTTGGTGAAGACTTAAGAGCCAAAGTTCTTCTTTCTTTTTATGGTTTATCTCCTTGGCCTCTTAGCTTCTTCATTTGTTCATCCTTTTGTAAGGCTAACTCATGAGTCAAGAGTTTGCCTATCAAAACATCTATTGGCACCTTCCTAATCTCTAGATTGAACTCTTGGATGCTGCACACTCTAGCACCAAATTTATCTAAAGGAAGGGTTTTGAGGATTTTTGTGTTTACCTCATAGTTTGTGAGTGTCCTTCCAAATTTCTTCATGTTGGTGATGATAGATAGGAGCATATTCGTCATTTCGGTGATGCTTTCATTGTCATTCATCCTAAATAGCTCTCATTCAGTTACGTACATATCTAACCGGCTTGACTTTACTATAGTTGTGCCTTTATGGTAGTTCTTATGTGTCTTTCAAATGGCATGTGCTGTTTGACAATGTTGCATTCTTCCAATCTCTTCTCTAGAGAGAGAGAGCTTAGAAGAATGTCCATTGCCCTTTTATTTTTGTCATTTGATATCCGGTAAGCTTGAACCCATTCTTCTCTTGGGATAAGTTCTTCAATTCCATCCACTAACTTAGTGGGTGGCTTCCATTCTTTTAAAACCATATCTCAAAGGTCCACCACATCTGTGTCATGATAGATTTTCATTATGTACTTCCAATGAGTATAGTCGGTTCCATCAAAGTGAGGCTTGAGGTGTGAGTGGATTCCCTCTCGTGCCATGATCTTTTACTCACCAATAAAGGTTTGTTTAAGTGTTTTGGCTCTGATACCACTTGTTAACCCTAGGCACTAAGAAGAGAAGGTTGAATTGGTGTATAAAAATTGAAACAAGAAGGTAAGAAAGAAAATGAGTTGAATGGAGACACAAGATTTATAGTGGTTCAGGTATAATCAACCTTACGTCCATTCTCCAATTCTCAGCAATTAGGTGTTCCACTATCTTTTAATAGTGTTTTCAAGCTCACACCAAACTTTTACACTTGTGTTTTGAAGGCTCACACAATAACCTTTACACTTGTGTTTTTTAGGTTCACACAACAACCTTTAGACTTGTGTTTTTAAGGCTCGCACAATAACATTTCTTTGTGTTTTTACATGCTCACACTATAACCTTTACAAATGGTGTTTATACTCATACCAAACACCTAAAGAAGATAAAAGATTGAGTAGCAAAATTGCAAGAGTTTGGGTTACAAATTAATGAATTCTCTAGCATTTACATTTGTTTGGTGAGGTATTTATAGCCTCTACCCACTAAAGAGATGTTGCAATAAAACTGGTAGTAAATCTTCAAAGTATGTTGACAAATTTTTGCATTTAATGCTTGTCAGGATTCATTCGCAGTTACTACTATTCTTTCGCGATCATAATTTTTCAATTTTCATATGGGAGCCAAAACTTACGACGAAAAACCCCATTTGTGTCTAACTGCTAGTCCACTTGTCATCTTACTATTGGTTCACCAGGAAAATATAGTCATTGCCTTTCACCTGCTCACAAAAGTAGTGGTCACGATTTTCCTTGTACAGGCCTCGACTCAGGACGCTAAATCGTCTGTAAAAAATGTTCATCTTCTTCCTTATGATTCGTGATTGCTACCCACAAGTTACCATCGCAATTTTGTCTTCCAACGGTCACTTGGGACACTTGTCAAGTTGTGGTTGTGGACTTGATTCCTTTTTGAGTTACTTTGAATTTCGCGATCGAGACTTAGGCATGACACTCATCGCGAATTCATCTATGACTTTGGCTCTCCTTTCTTTGAATTGGTTACGATAGAGATGTGGGCCGTAAATCCATTTGTCCAATTTGTCAACATGCCTTAGTCTAGTTAGCGGTCGTTATTTATGAAGTTGTAGTCACAAATTAGGAGGCATTTTGCTTTCTTTGAAGATTAAGAACTTCATCCAACTTTAAATATAGAGACTAACTAAAAACTGCAAAACAACACTTAATTGAATCATTAGAATTGATCAATCTCCTTTGTCAAGATCAAAAATGGTTTAAGACTTAGGATTAACCATCCTAGTCCAACACAATTCTTAACCTATATTCCCCAAAAAGAGATGTACAAGACAAATTGGTTTGGAAGTTTGAAGTATCAAGTAAGTTCTTGATTAAATCTCTATGTGATAGAGTGAAACTTGGTTTCATCTTTGGGCAGATGTCTTATGATATTGGGTTAAATTATTTTCTAGTTTAGGACCTCCGAAGGTAGAGTTATTCTTATGGATGACTCTTAAGGGAAGAATTGTTACCAAGGATATGTTGTATAATTATTGCATTATTAAAGAATTTGTTGTGAATTAATTTTAAGTATTAATCATATGTTTATTCACTATGAGTTCGCTTGGAAAGTGTGGACTAAATTCTTCTCATTGTGGGGTGGTAGTGTGTGTGTTTTGAGCTTTATGATGGATTTTTACAACAATGGACTAAGTTGGAGGTAGTAGAGTTAATGATAAGATATGAAGATTGTTTTATTGTTATGATTTGGTCAGTGTGGCTGAAAAGAAATAAAGTGGTTTTCAATTCAAATCCAACTGGTGCTAAGAGTTTGTTTGAAATTATACTTTATAGAATTTCATTTTGGTTGGTTGTGGTTCATCCATCAATATCAAAGTTTCTCTTGTTACATGCACTAAATAGCTTAAGAATTTGGGGCAGCCTAGTAGCAAAAGAAAATCTAGATGAAGTATGGTTCAAATATTGTACAATTATAAGGGTATTGTGGATTATTACTATAAGATAGTTTAAATTTTGAACAAAGAATAAAACACGGTCCGTTAGGAGTACTTTAAAGGATAATAACGAGAAAGTGATTGCCCTTATTTACTATCTAATGGAACCAATGGATGTGAGAATTGCAGGCATTTTAGCTTTTACCAAAGCTTTAAAGATAGCTAAAGCAAAAATTGTGGTTGCAGGCTATCATTTTGTTTTGATCTATTGACTGGTGCAAAGGCGAAGTGAAGAAGGCAAACTAGGAAGCATGGGATGAACTATATAAATTGAAAGAGGCATGCTATAATTTTACAGATGTAAGCTTTGGTTTCATGAAAGTGGAAGGAATATGTTTGCTAACAACTTGGCAAAGAAGGCTACTGGGAACGTTGGGTCTTTGGATGCTTTTTTTTGAATATGTGCAACCATCTTTGTGAATTCGTTGACTCTCTCAACCTATATTAATAAAAGCCTTGGATTATTTACTATATAAAAAAAAACAATCATTTTAAGTTAAAAATTTTGACTAATTATTTTAAGAGAATTCTAACTAAAATAGATAAGCAAAGTTATTAAATAAAGTTAAGGAAATAAATGTTTAAAATTTTAATTTTAAATATCGAATTAGGTTAACAAATAACTCCTTTATTATCCTTAAAAAAAAAAAAGAAATACTTAATATTTCATCTAATTAACTTCAATGACAACATAACAATATTGTCCATCACAAAATACTACAAAAAGAAAACTAAAAAGCTATGAACAATATGTATAAAGAAAGATTTTATTTTTAAGGGAGAAAGGAAGAGTTTGTTTTTAAAGGAGAATTTATTAATTTGTTAAGAGTATATAGATCATGTTCATAAAAATATTTTAATATCTATTGGTCGAGCGTGTTAAGTGATCATTTCAAGTTAAAAATTTTAATTAAACTAAACTTTTTAAGTAAGTGATAAATAAAGTTATCAAACAAATTTAAAGAAATAAGTGCTTAAAAGTTTAATTGTAAATATTCAATTAGTTTATCAAATAGTTTCTATGTTATCATTAAAAAATAAATAATTAATACTTTATCTGATAAAATTCAGTGACAACATAAAAATTTTGTCCATCATAAAATGTTATAAAAAGAAAATTGAGGTGATTTGATAAGGCTTCATTCAATAAAAAATTTGAATAGTAAAGGTTAATGTATTCTATGATAATAAAATTTCCATCTCAGTCAAACATATTGAATATTTTATAATTTTATTTTATAAAGGTTTTATTTATCTTTTTGTTAATATAATATAAAGACACACACTTCTTCACAAAATTATGTTAATTTTATAAATGCATGCTAACCTATGTAGTCCACACACATACTTTTTACAACTGATGTGGGATTTCACACACACATACTTTTCACAACCGATATGGAATTTTAAGGCATTAGCTTACACACACATACACACTTTTCACAATTGATATAGATCTAAATGGACCAGCCCATTCTCCAGTCTCCATAAATTAGAGACATCGCATCTCACATACTCATATATTTTTTATTAATATAGTACAAACACATATGGGTTAGGGGACAAGACACACTCTTTCACAAAATCATGATAATTTTAAAAAGGTGTGCTAACTTATATAACTTACATACATATACAATTTTCACAATCGATGTGAGATTCAGAATGACTAGATTTATTTGTTAAATATTAAAAAAGAACAAAAAAAAAAATCTAAGTTATACCTAATAATAATCACCTTTAAATGAAATCCTAACAATCATTGCGCCCATCACTATCATATCTATGGTGCTTGCTAAAGTGACTTCAATTCATGTGAAATTAAAATAACTTGAATTTCAAAAGGAAAATAAAACTGGACACCTATTGAAGTGATAAATTAATAAAAAAAAAATTGTGGTTCCTTAAGTTCTTTTATCCTAACTTAATATATTTAAATATTTCTACATATTACTTTATTTTATTTTTTAATATCATTTATTTTAATTTTATATATAATATGTTATTATTCTTATTATCATATTACTATATTAGTACCATTATATAATATATTATTGTACATTATTATATTATAATAATATTATATGTATTATTATACTAATATTATATTATTTAATATAAATTATATATTTATTATTATATCTATTTATTAAGATATTAGTATCACAAAATATATCTTTCAATTATAAAATATGTGTCCAGAGATGATTTTTATATAAAGTGGTGATGTATAATAGTTTATTTTCTCACCTCACAAAATAAATTATGATATTACAAAATATTTGTCAAAATACGATTTTTAAATAAAGTGATGATATTTTAAAGTTGATTTACTAATCTTATAAAATAATTTTAAAAGTTATTTAATACTTATAGTAACTCTTATTGTTTTATAACTTCATATAATTTTATGTAAATTTATCTTTATTATAAAATATTCTACATTTCATTAATTTTTGTATAATAATAATTATTTTTTAGTAAAAATAACAAATATTATGTAGTTAATCATTGTTTTCTTGTCATATTTTCTTTAATAAAATATCCTAATACTACAAAATATGGATTAAGTAACCATTTTTATGTAAAGTGATGATGCATAATAGTTTTATGGCATTATAAAATATTTTCCAAGATATAGTTTTCATGTAAAGTGATGATATTTTAAAGTTGATCTACTGATTTTAAAATTACTTAATACTTATAATAAATCTAGTTGTTTTATACCTTCATAAAGTATTATGTATATTCCTCTTATTACAAAATATTTTTCACATTTTTCACTATTTTTGTAATGTTTATTCTTTTAAAGTAAAAATATGGAGATTTATGTTATTAATCACTATTTTTCTATACTATTTACTTATACAAAATATATATTGATATTACGAAATATGTGTCAAGAAATTATTTTGATGTACAATAATGATCTATAATAGTTGATTTTGGTCCTAGGCACCAAGAAAGGGGGGTTGAATTGGTGTATAAAAATTAAAATAAGAAAGTAAGAAAAAAAATGAGTAGAAGAGAGGCACCAGATTTATAGTGGTTCGGGTATAATCGACCCTACGTCCATTCCCCAATTCTTTGCAATTGGGTGTTCTACTATCTTCAAATGGTGTTTCTAAAGTCACACCTAACTTTTACACTTGTGTTTTTAAGGCTCACACCTCTTTTAGTGTTTTTACAGGCTCACACTACAACCTTTACAAATGTTGTTTATACTCACACCAAAAAATCACTTAAGGAAGATAAAAGATTGAGTAGCAAAATTGCAAGAGTTTAGATGACAAATTAATAAATTCTCTTATATTTACATTTGTTTGGTGAGGTATTTATAACCTCTACTCACCAAAGAGACGTTACAAAAAAACTAGCAGCAAATCTCAAAAGTATGCTATACAGATTCTGCATTAAATGCTTGTCAGGCTTCATTTGTGGTCACTACTACTCTTTCGCAGTCGCAAATTTCTAATTTTTCATACGGGAGCCTAAAAATGCTGCAAAAATCACCGTTTGTGTCTAACGGCTAGTCCACATGTCATCTTTTCATTGGTTCACCAAAAAAATATAGTCGTTGCCATTCACCTGCTCATAAAAGTAGCGGTCGCGATTTTTCTTGTACAGGACGCGACTTAGGATATGAATTCATCTATCAAAATGTTCATCTTCTTCTTTATGATTTGTGGTTGCTACCCACAAGTTGTCATCATGATTTTTCTCTTTCAACGGTCACATGGAACACTTATCATGCTATGGTTATGGACTTGATTCTCTTTTGAATTACTTCGAAATTCGTGATCGCGACTGAGGTGTGACACACACCGCGAATTCGTCTGTGACTTTGGTTCTTCTATCTTTGAATTAGTCGCGGTAGAGAAGTGGCCCGTGAATTCATCTATTCAATTTTTCAACCTGCCTTAGTCTAGTTTGTAATCACAATTTATAATGTTATGATTGCAAATTAGGAGACACTTTGCTTTCTTTAGAGATTATGGACTTCATCCAACTTCAAATTTAGAGACTATCAAGAAACTACAAAACAATGCTTAATTGAAACATTAGAATTGATCAATCTCCTTTGTCAATATCAAAAGAGGTTTAAGACTTAGGATTGGTCATCCTAGTCTAACAATCTCCCCCTTTTTTATTTTGATAACTTAGATTGATCCAAAGGGAAAATAATGCAGAAATATTAAGTTAGAGTGAAGTATGATTGAATGAATACTTAAGATGAAATTCCCAAGCATGACATTCAATCACTCAAAGTAAAATTTCTAAAAAAATCCTAAGTATGATGGTATGCTGCTTCCCCTCAACTTATGTTATAATTTGCAAGATATTATTTTCTTCCCATAGATTCTTACTATCCCTCCCCTTTTGGCAAGATCAAAAAGAGGGTGCAAAAGGGAAAAGAAAATAAGCATAAGTGTATGTACATAAGGAGCAAAATAAGAATGTAAAACATAAAGATAAAGTTTATCAATCACATAAGATAATGAATTGCAAAGAAACAAGTTTTTATATATATAAAAACTTGGAAACAAGTTGTGTGGGATCACATTTTTTGCAAGTGAAAATTTAAAGAAAGTACAAAAGATCCCTAATCTAGAAAGTAGGAGAATCATCTTCAGAAAAGTCTTCATTTTCATCTAAATCTTTACCTTTAGCCTCATCTCCATCCTCCACTTCATCATTGCCTTCTTCTTCATGAGTGTCTTCAAACTCTGTGAAGTTCAGAAGATGGCAAGATGGGACTCCCAACTTTTCTTACAAATCAACCATATCACTATGAAGATGAGATAGGAACAAAAGTCTCCTTTTCATCATCCTCATCAACTTGTCAAGCTTGTTGTTAATGGTTGCAAGTAAGAGTTTAGCCTTACACTTAGGTTGATGAGGGATGGATGGAGCTCTTTATTCAATAGCTAGTCTCTTCCTTTTAGAAGCTTGTGAAGTCTCCATTTTTTTTGCTCCAACTTCACCTAAGGTATGCGCATAGGTGTCTGGATGAATAGCCTTGGCGTAGATAAGGTAGGTGAGATCTAGGAAGTTTTGTGAAGGTATAAGTTTCTTAGTATGGAATTTTTCATTTTCCTCATCAAGTGCTCCTATAAATTGGTAAATGGTTATGATATGCAAAAGTAGCAAAAATTGGCTCTTGGGTTTAGTACTCATGTGAATCAATTGATTCACAAGTTACCGACCAATTTGGATTGATTTATTTTTGACAAGATAGAAAAGAAATGCTAAGTCTTTTTGGGACACTTTCTCGTTACCATCACCTCTTACATTTGCAAAAAAGGTGATGATACGGTGGAGTATCCAAAAGGGTAGGGATTTGATGTGTTTGGCCAAAGAGGAGCAAGGGTCGTGTTTGGTTTCTATGGATATTTCATACCAAAATTCAGAATAGATAACATCAAGTACGAAGATTATGAAGGGGATGTTTTCTTCAACTAGAAGATTGAAGAGAGAAGATAATTGGTTAAAAGTAATGTAAAAAGGGTTACCAAAGGCCCAGAACACTAACCCGTATTGACCCACTGAAGATTTGGCTTTGCGACTAAGATGGACGGTGCACATGAACTCTAGCACAACTTCTTCATAACTAGGTTCATCTTGAAAGATGAACTCGTTCCAGCCAAGATTGGAGAGGAAAGCTTGAATTTCTATGTTGATACCTAAGGTTTTTGGCAGAAAGGTTGAGTGTATCTTGTTTGCGAGGATGATGTTGAAGGAGTTGGCTTTGTACCTTTCTTTCTCCTCCTTGGTAGTTCCTTTCATGAGGTGGAGTGCAGGTGGTGCAGATGGTTGAGCCACTGCCTTGCCTTTGTCTGCTCTAGATATCTTTTTTGGAGCCATTGCAAAGAATGAGACATTTTAGGATAATTTGATTACTTTAAGAGAGAGAAAGAAGATGTTTGGAATAAAAGTAAGGATGTCACTAGTGAAGGGGGAATTTATAGCTATTGAAGGGGTGTATAAACGGCTAGAAATAGCTAGAAATGGATTAATGAAGAGTTAGAAACGGTTGGCAGTCAAATCACTTAAATGTCTAAGCGGTTACTCTAATTCGCGTCCGCGAAATCATTAATCGCGATCGTGAATTTCAAAAAATGTGAGTAATGGACAAATTTTTCTTAGGAATGCGTACCTTAATGATCAAAAAATTTAAAAATTGACCAAAATTCATGGTAGAGCAGAAATTTCACGATTGTGAATTGACGTTTGACAGTTGGGCGAATTTGAGTTGCAATTTACTGCCATGAAGAAGGGATAACGATCGCGATGAGTCAGCAAGGAAAAATAGTTTAATTTTGAAAAAATTGTGATCCACTTTACTATTTCAAACACAAATATCACAAATCAACAATATTAATACACATAGCAATATCACACATAAGATAAAAAATTTTCACTTTAGGGAGCTTCCATCAAACATTACTAATTCTCTCTTAATGAAGTTCATTGTTTCTTCATTTAGAGGTTTAGTGAAAATATCTATAAGTTGATGATTTGTGTGAATAAATTCTAACACAACATCACGCTTTTACATATGATCTCTAAGAAAATGATGCTAATATCTATGTGTTGGCTCCTAGAGTGTTGGATGGGATTCTTAGAGAGATTAATAGCACTTGTGTTATCACATTTAATAGGAATGTGATCAATCACTTTGCCAAAATCCCTTAATTATTGTTTCATCCAAAGGACTTGGGTGTAACAACAACCCGCAGCTACATACTCGACTTCCACGGTGGATAAAGCAACCGACACTTGCTTTTTACTAAACCAAGAAACTAGGCATTCACCTATAAATTGGCAAGTCTCGAAAGTGCTTTTTCTATCTAACAGGCTACCTGTATAATTCGCATCCAAATATCCTACGAGACTAAAGGAAGAATCTTTAGGATACCATAACCCTAAGTGAATTGTGTCACACAAATATTTAAAAATTCTCTTAACAACATTAAAATGAGACTCTTTAGGAGAGGATTGAAACGTAGCCCACATATAAACACTAAACATGATATATGGCGTAGAAGCAGTAAGATAAAACAGAGATCTGATCACACCTCAATATCTCTTTTCATCTGTCGTTTTGCCTGATTCATCCTTATCTAACTTGATTGTACCACTCATTGGGGTTTTAGCTACCTTGCAACCATCCATGCCAAATTTCTTGAGTATCTCCCTTGTGTATTTAGCTTGGTTGATGAAGTTCCCTTCCTTAGATTGCTTGATTTGTAGACCGAGAAAGAACTTGAGCTCTCCCATCATACTTATTTCAAATTTCATAGTCATACACTTAGCAAAATCCTTATAAAAAGATTCATTAGTAGCACCAAAATTGATATCATCAATATAGATTTGAACAATTAATGTGTCATGTTTGTGTTTTTTAACAAAAAATGTGGTATCCACCTTTCCTTTTTCAAAATCATTTTTCAAGAGAAATGAACTAAGCCTTTCATACCAATCTCTTGGAGCGTATTTCAAACCATATAAGGCTTTCTTCAACTTAAAAACATGATTTGGAAAATAATATGACTCAAAACCAAGAGGTTGTTCAATATAGACTTCCTCCTCAATGATTCCATTCAAAAATGCACTTTTCACATCCATTTGAAAAAGTTTAAAATTCATGTGACATACAAAGGCTAAAAGAATTCTAATGGCCTTTAATCTTGCTACGGAGGCAAAAGTTTTGTCATAATCTATGCCTTCCTCTTGGTTGTATCTCTTATTAACCAATGTAGCTTTGTTTTTAGTAATGAAACCTTACTCATCTGACTTGTTCCTAAACACCAACTTATATCCTATAGTTGGGTGTTCTTTAGGCCTAGGGAGAAGTTCCTATACCTTGTTTCTTTCAAATTGGTTGAGTTTCTCTTACATAGCAAGTACCCAACTCTTGTCATCAAGAGCCTCATCAATTGAATTTGGCCCAAGTTGAGAAACAAATGCAAGATTATTATCTAAAAGATTAAGTTCAGATCTAGTACTTACACCCTTAGATGTATCACCAATGATCAAGTCCTTAGGGTGATACTTGAAAAATCTCCAATCCTTGGGTAGATCTTGGTTTGGCTCTACTTGTTATTGATGATGTTGGCCTTCATCTATTCATGATGAATCATCTTCTTCTTTATCTTCCTTTCTTATAGAATTTTCCAATTCCAACTTCTCAAAGTCACCTATAAGATCATCAATAAAAATACCTTTCCCAAGATCAAGTTCTAGAGCTTGAGGGAGCCTTTCCTTTGCCCTTAGGCTTAGGAGGCTTAGTTCGATGAGCACTTTTCTTCCCAATTACCTCAATGCTTAAGGTTTGAGGTTCTGAAGATCTAACAAATGTGGTTTGGGAAGATGTGGAGGCTCCATTGAAGCCTAGACCATGTCTAATTAGTGGAGGTCTTTGTGATGCAATCAATATGTCTAAGGCTTCTTTTCCTTTATGAAACTTTGAGATTGAGCTTCTAAGCTCAATGACTTCTCCCTTTAGAGTGTCATCCTCCTTTCTTAGTGAAGCCATTGAATAAAATGATATAGAAAGACTATCCACTAATTTTTTGAGCTCATCATTAAATGCTCTCAATTCTCTTACAACGTCATTGAGGGATTTATAATCATCCTCTAGATTTTGACATTTTCTTTTATAAGATTTCATTTATGACTTGTGTTTTTCACATTTCATGGTTAAAGCCTCTAGAAGCTCTTCATTTATCTCATCAAATTCAAAATCAGAATTAGAATGAGAAGAAGTACTTACCTCATTAGTAGAATCTTCTTGTGCCATGAAACAAATATCGACAACTTCTCATTTTTCCTCTTCTTCACTTGAGCTATCATCCCAAGTAGTTGAAAAGCTCTTCTTTTTTTTTTCCTTGTCCCATCTCTTCTTCTTCTTCAATTTGGGACACTCATACTTGATGTGGCCTTGCTTGCCACATTCATAGCAAGTGACATCGTTGGATTTATGTCTTGGACTAGGAGTTGTCTTCTTAAAACGTTTTCTTTCCTTTCTTATTTTGATCAACTCCTTTGTCCTTCTTAAGAGCATTGCTAGCTTCTCTTCTTCCTTGTCACTTTCTTCATCACTTGAGATAATTTCTACCTCCTTCTCCTTTGTTGAAGATTTAAGAGCTACAATTCTTTTTTCTTTTTTTGGCTTATCTCCTTAGCCTCTTAGCTTCTTCGTTTGCTCATCTTTTTGTAAGGCTAACTCATGAGTTAAGAGTTTGCCACTTTCCCAATCTTCATATTGGACTGTAGGATGCTGCATACCCTAACACCAAATTCATCTAAAGGAAGAGTTTTGATGATTTTTATGTTTACCTCATAGTTTGTGAGAGTTCTTTTTAATTTCTACATGGTGGTGACAATAGATAGGAGCATATTCATCATTTTGGAGATGCTTTCATTGTCCTTCATCATGAATAGCTTCCATCCTGTCACATACATCTCCAACTGACTTGTCCTAACTAGTGTTATGCCTTCATGGTAGTTCTCAAGTGTCTTCCAAATGGCATGTGTTGTTTGACAATGTTGCACTCTTCCAACCTCTTCTCTAGAGAGAGAGCTTAGAAGAATGGCCATTGCCCTCTTATTTTTTCCATTTCATCTCTGATGAGCTTCAACCCATTCTTCTTTTGGGATATGTTCTTCAATTCCATCCACTACCTTAGTGGGTGGCTTTCATTCTTTGATAACCACATCCCAGAAGTCCACCACATCTGTGTCAAGGTAGATTTTCATTCTATACTTTCAATGAGTATAGTCGGTTCTATCAAAATGAGGCTTGAGGTGTTAGTGGATTCCCTCTTGTGCCATTATCTTTTACTCACCAATAAAGGTTTGTTTGAGTGTTTTGGCTCTGATACCACTTGTTGGCCTTAGGCACTAAGAAGAGGGGGTTGAATTTGTATATAAAAATTAAAACAAGAAAGAAATAAGAAAAATGAGTAGAAGAGAGACACAAGATTTATAGTGATTCGGGTATAATCGACCCTACGTCCACTCCCCAATTCTCTGCAATTGAGTGTTCTACTATCTTCAAATGGTGTTTCTAAGCTTACACCTAACTTTTACACTTGTGTTTTGAGGCTCACACAACAACCTTTACACTTGTATTTTTGAGGCTCACATAACAACCTTTACACTTGTGTTTTTAAGGCTCACACAATAACCACTTTTGGTGTTTTTATAGGCTCACACTACAAACTTTATAAATGGTGTTTATGCTCACACCAAACAATCACTTAAGGAGGAGAAAAGATTGAGTAGCAAAATTGCAAGATTTTGGGTTACAAATTAATGAATTCTCTTACATTTACATCTGTTTGATGAGGTATTTATAGCCTCTACCCACCAAAGAGACGTTGCAATAAAACTGGTATCTAATCTCCAAAGTGTTTATGCTCACACCAAACAATCACTTAAGGAGGAGAAAAGATTGAGTAGCAAAATTGTAAGAGTTTGGGTTACAAATTAATGAATTCTCTTACATTTACATTTGTTTGGTGAGGTATTTATAGCCTTTACCCACCAAAGAGATGTTGCAATAAAACTGGTATCTAATCTCCAAAGTATGCTAGCCAGATTTTGCATTAAATATTTATCAAGCTTCATTCGTGGTCGTTATCGCAGCTGCGAATTTCCAATTTTCCATACGGGAGCCCAAAAATGGAACAAAAATCTCCGTTTGTGTTTAACAGCTAGTCCACGTCTCATCTTCTCATTGGTTCACCAGAAAAATATAGTCATTGCCTTTCACCTGCTCATAAAAGTAGCGGTCGTGATTTTTCTTGTACAGGATGCGACTTATGATGCAAATTTGTTTGTCAAAATGTTCATCTTCTTCTTCATGATTTGCGGTTGCTACCCACAAGTTGGCATCGTGATTTTTGTCTGCCAACGGTCACCTGGGACACTTGTCATACTATGGTTGTGGACTTGATTTCCTCTTAAGTTACTTCAAAATTTGTGGTTGCGACTGAGGCGTGACACACACCATGAATTCGTTTGTGACTTTGGTTCTCCTATCTTTGAATTGGTCGCGACAGATAAGTGGCCCACGAATTCGTCTGTCCAATTTTTCAACCTACCTTAGTCTAGTTCGCGGTTGTAATTTATAATGTTGCAATCGCGAATTAGGAGACATTTTACTTTCTTTAAAGACTATGGACTTCATCCAACTTCAAATTAGAGACTATCAAAAAATTGTGAAACAATACTTAATTGAAATATTAGAATTGATCAATCTCCTTTGTCAAGATTAAAAGAGATTTAAGACATATGATTGGTCATCCTAGTTCAATAGTTGATTTACCTACTTTATAAAATAGACTGTCGTATTATAAAATATTTGTCAAGATAAAATTTTATGTAAAATTATGATATTATAAAATATAATTTGATATTACAAAATATTTGCCAAGACATGATTTTATGTAAAGTAATGATATTTCAAACTCATTTAACAAAATAATCTATGAAGTTACTTAATAAGTGTAATAACTCTAATTATAATATAGTATTATGTATTTTTTTTATTATAAAATTTTCTTCACTTAGTTAACTCTTTTGTATTTTTTCTTCTTCTTAGCGAAAATATTAAGAATTATGTAATTAAGCTTTTTTTTTTGCCATGTTTAATTTTACAAAATAAATCTTTATATTACAAAATATTTGTCAAGATATGATTTTTATGTGAAATGACGATATTTCAAAGTTGATGTACTAGCTTTACATAATAATCTACAAAAATGCTTAATAATTATAATAGCTCTAATTATGTTGTAATTTTATATAGTATTATATATATTTCTCTTTTTGTTACAACTTATTATACATTTTTTTAAGTTTTTTAATTTTTAACTTTTTAATTAAAAAAAAAACAAGGATTATTTTATTCACTTTTTCTTGCCATATTTAATTTTATAAAACATATCGTAATATTATAAAATAGATTTTTATATTATATAATATTTATTAAGGTATGGTCTTTATGTAAAATAGTGATATTTCAAAGTTGATTTAGTAATTTTATAAAATAATCCATATATTGACTTAATAAGTATAACAACTCTAATTTTTTTTATCAGTAAGTATAATCTATATAAAATAATCTATATATTGACTTAATAAGTATAATAGTTTGACTGGTACTCTTTTTTTTTTTTTTTTTTTGCCAAGGTTATATTTTCTTCTCCATTTGGATTTTCTTCTTTTTAAAACCCATTTTTAAGGTGTTCCAATGTTCCAGTAACAGAATGAGATGAGAAATAACATCCTGTGATCCTTATTCATCTCAAAATGGGATCTTGGTATGTTTTGAAGTGGTTTTGCAACCTCTTTTCATGTAATGCTTCAAGTCCCTTTATTTGTGATTTAGTGATGGTTTTGATTTTGTTTTGATCCCTTTTGACAGTGACTAAGAAAGGAACTTAAGGTTCCATTGACCTCGAGAGTCTTTTTTGTCATTATGTTTGTGTCTAGAACATGTGAATAGTATTTTAGCCTTTAATCTGCCTCATTCTTGTGCTATATGCTAACCCAAAATGGTTAGTGACACATATGGATGGCGTGCTCTTTTAGAGCTACATAAGATGAGGATTCTTCAATCTTATGATCCTTTTTGTGATGACTTTTTGCCTTAGGCCATTAAACATCCTTCAAATGCCTTTTATTGCATGTTTTACTTCTTTTGATCCTTATGGTTCATGTTCTCTAATTTTGTGTACTTGCTGGATAGTTATGTGAAAAGGTGATATTATAAACTTAGATGCATATCTTGGCACCTTTTGCATGGGAGAGATGGTAATATATGTTATATAAATTCCTTATGCTTTGAGTTTATTTGGTTTGTTTTATAGTTGTTTCGTGTACTAACTTGTTCTTCTTTTAGGCGTAGGTGGTATGTTTGAGTAAGACCACAAGTTGGTTTCAATGGTCACATTATGTGGTCATGAATGATGGATGAATGCATATATCTCCTTTGCCATGAATGCATGACCCCCCACTCCCTCTTTGATGTTTGAATATGGATGATATGCTTATTCCTTTTGCCATGATGCACAACCCCACTCCCCATTGAATTAATGTGATGACTGATTGGCTCAATTATGCTTAGATGTATGTTTACGGGGCATTTGCTTGGACTAATCAATAACACAGTTAAGATATTAAATGTGAACCAAAGATGCCCGAAGGTCAAACCCTGATATTCAGATGATTTGGGTTGCCTAATCATTTCCCTAAGCCACAACCAATTTCTGAACCCAATAATTGATGGGGTGAAAACAAAATGGGCCTTCTAATTGACTTAGATTAGGTTTAGATTTTGCCTTCCTCAGATTTTTGTCCTGAATAAACTCGGGTGGCAACTTTACATTTCTTAAGGATGTTACCAACATATTATCCTGCACTTGGTCCACCGATGACCATTATTTTGGACTTAAGACTTTGAAGTCACATAAGGCCTCAAAGGATCCTTCATTGATCCAAACACGTGACACATCTTAGGGCCATTACCATTGTAAAGACCCCTGTCCTCTCGATCCCTTAATGATCAATAAAAGGATGGAGTGGCAAGCAAGATTCCACTCATTTGAGTGCAACTCCGAAACCCAAGGCACTCTAACTAATAGTACTTAAACATGTGATTGGTTAAATGCTATGAATTTAAATTCTATGGATTGAAATGTTATTTAATGAGATGATGTTGATAAGTACCTTGATGAAAGGATAGTTAGATTTTTGAATTATTTATTTTTATGAGATATTGATAAATTATGGCTTTAGAATGATCGTATGTTGTGATATGAATTGCCAAGGTTGATAGGTGTTGTTATTAATTGCTATATTACTAGAATTTTATTGGATTTATAAATGAATTGTTAAAGGACTACTACTTTATATTGTTTGAGTAAATGATAAAAAAAAAAAAAAGCCTATATGGCAACTAAAGAGAATGTGTAGCCTGTATGGCACTAATATTACACAAGACTAGCTTGTGTGGTAATAACATTTGATAGCCTAACCTATATGACAATAACATTTGGTAGCCTATGTGGCAATGATATCTTATAGTTTGTGTGGCAATAATATATGATAGCCTGTGTGATAGCAACATTTGATAGCCTGTGTGGTAGTAACATTTGATAGCCTGTGAAGTATCAAAGATTAAAAATTCTTTTGTTACGTGCATAAATGGAAATATGGGTTATTTGTATTTAAAAGCTTGTTGTGCTATTTGTGATTTAAGTATGCTTAATTATTTTCTTAATGAGTATGCAAGCTCCTTCCTTTGCATTTAATTTTCTTTTAGAAAAGTAGACAAAAGATTGCATTTACTCTATATTTTGAAGTTGTTGTCTAGCAATCTAATAAAGGTTAGGATAGAATGTAGTCTTTTAGTGTTTTGTTTTGTTTAGCCATGTATGTTTTGTTGTAAATAGTCACCATATTGTGATACAAGATATATGGTGTTAAAAACAAATGAAGAAAGGTCTTTTAATGAAAATGGGATGACATGAGAGAATCTTAATGATGTTATGCATTTTAGTACTTCATACTTTATGAATGATCTAATGCATACAACTTTAAAATGACTACTAAATGTAGATTAATAACTCAAGCTACTTAACAAACTGAGCAAAGTTAGATTAAAAAAAAATCTATAAAATGGAATGTCATAAAGAGTTGATGTTTCTCCCCAACTCTAATCAAACTAACCAATTTGAAATAAGTGAATGGAGAGCTGGCTATATAGCTAATCACTCCTTCATGATAATGGATAATTAGATTATAATACTAACTATGAAATGATAACAAAGATTACCAAGCTTTTAGGGTCGTAAGGATGATAAATCCCTATTTTACTTATTACCAAAATGATGCCTAAACAAAAAAAAAATACAAAACATTTAAAATGTAAAAAGCATGAAGAAGAAGAGAATAGAAGCACCAAGACCATAAAATCCAACCCCTAAATTGATCCTTGTATTATTTGAATGAATAGGGGGTCTTAGGACATAAGATCTACCCTTATTTTGTCATTAGAGCACATAAGACATTCCTAAGAAACCAAAGAAGAAAATGGGTGGGGAATAAGGTGAAAAACACAAGTTGTTCTCAGTCAAAGAGGGTTTTATAGACTAATTAGTGGTCTGTATAATCTTTTTAGTGGTTTGTGCATACCACAAGCAGGTCTGTACAACCCACCTATACTGATTTTTCAAAAAAGAGGAAGAAAAAGAAGAAGAAAGAGGAAGAATAAGAAAAGGGTTAAGGGGATTCTAGGATGCTTCTTATTATTTTCTTACCCTTAAACACATTATGCTCTAACATATAAGGGTTGTGTACAAATGAGAGTCAAAATGCTTAGAGAACCACCTTAGATTTTGGTGTGAATGGCTTAGGGTTTCATTTTCTATGTTTAAGAGTGTTCATGAACCAATTTTGGTAGAGTTTAGTTAGGGCCTTCTAAGCCTCTCCTCCCTCTTCAAAATTGGGGATAGGGTATTTATAGGACATAGGTGCACCTAAGCCAAGGGTGGTTCTGGTTGCACTCTATTTTCAATCCATAATAAATAAGGGCTAAGAATATTCTAGAATTATGTTTTAAAGTTGTTTGTACAGCCAAGAGGTTGGTTGTCCAACCCTCTAAGTTGTTTATACAACCACGTGGTTGATAAGGGTCCAGGTTTTGAAACCTTCTTCCTGTTAGGATTTTTGTTTTAGTTGTACAACCAAGTGGCTAACTATATTGCCATCTAAAATATGGTAAGGTGGTTTTTGAATTAGACTTAGCTAGGCTTTGGGCTTGGTTTGGGTTTGATCTAATGCTTCATTAAGCTTTATTCTTCTTCCTTTGCAACTTCTTCATTACATTTTAGGAGATAAATTCAATAGTTTTCATTATTCAACTTGCATATTAGGGCCTAAAATCCAATGCTCACTTTGAATCAACAAAATTGTTAAAGTTATTACATTAAGGCCTTTTGTCATTTCTAAAATTCTTAAATTACACAACATTCAAGGTTGAGTGTCACTTATTCAAATAACTTCCTTTACTTGTTTTCTTAAATAATATATATTTGTCTTTCTTGCATCTTCTACCAGTATAGCAAAAGTGGTAATCTTTAAATTTTCTAAGTGCATCTTGAATTCTATAGACATCCCTTGGATATACACCTTTACTGCCTCTTTCTCACTAAACATATCCTAGATGTCTATAGTGTGCTCCTTAAAGCACTGAATATACTTTATTAAGTCCTCCTTACTCTTTTATCATCTCTTTCAATGTCAGAAATAATCAACGTATCTTGAGTTAAGAAGAAATTTTTAAAAAAGAGCTTACACATCATTCCTCAAGAAGTTATTGATCCTAAGGTAAGATTGGCATACAAAGTGTAAGCCTCGTCAATAAGGAACTCAACTTTAAATAATCATCAAGACCATAAACTTCCAATGTCTTACTAAACTTCAAAATATGTTCATTAGCATCTCCCTACCTATCATTAAAGACATTAAAGTTTAGAGTAACATAGTCTTTAGGGTAGGTTTTTATTGCCACATGGCCCGGGTACAAAAGCTTAAGGGTAGCCATGGAAAAGGCGAATGTTTATAGCTTTCACTCAAAGAATTTTTCAAGATCTTCCATTGTCAAGTATGATATAAGGTTGTCTTGATTAAATGTGTGAGATTTGAGAGTAAGGATAAGCTTATTCTTAGACCTAGACCTGATGTGAGTATAAGTACCTAGGGTATTAGTTTAACGGGTTATTACGCAGTATGGTTTGTCTTAACGACATCATAAGCATCTCTAACTTGAACTTCAATGGCAAACTGAAGATCATTATTCTCCTCAAAGTCATTAAGATCATCATCTTCATTTTTTGATCTTTACCATTTATAGGTTTATTAACCTTATTGGAGTCATACAAAGTTGTTTTTAGGGCCGAATATTAATAACTTTGAGTGCAAGTTTGTATATGGCAGTACGAGTTTCATTCATTACTTTAGTATCTAAGTATTAATGACTTTGAGTGCAAGTTTATGGGTGGTAGCAAGGGTATTGTTGGCCCTAATGCACCAAGAAGGGGGATTGAATTGATGGGAGATTAAAAATTTTGGTGGGAAGATGAGGAGTTTAGAGAATTAAGAAAAGGTAGAGAAAATGAACATATGGTGTTTATAGTGGTCTAGGTGTTAACAAATCCTACGTCCACTACCCAATTCTTTACAATTAGGTATTTCACTTAACTAAAAATGGTGTTTCTAAGCTCACACCTAACTTATACAATATGTTTAATGGCTCACACATAACCCTTACACTTCGTGTTTCTAGGCTCACATAAAACCTCACTCAAGTGTTTTGGACAGGCTTACACTTTAACCTATTATAAGAGTTTTGAAAGCTCGGTTGACTCTCAACCTAATTACAAAGGTGTTTAATGCAAACACCAAACAATCAAGAACTCATAATCAAAGAATAAAATGTAAAGCAAATTTCCAAGAGTTTAGTTAGAATAAATAAAATTCTCTTGCATTGATGTCCGTTTAGTGGTGTATTTATAAGCAACAACCACCAAAGAGATGTTACTCACAAACTATGCCTAAATCTCTAAGGTAAGCTAGGCAGATTTTGCATTAAATGCCTATTAGATTAAAGCCATGGCCGTGATTGGCATTTTGTGGTCACTATTTTCCAATTTATGTTGGAAAGCCGGAAATCGCGGTAGAGAATCATGTTTTGTGTCTAATGGTTAGTCCACGTGTCCTTCTGTGATGTCCCATTTACTAATCATTCCTAAACTAGGTGCATCAACTTATTCATAAAACATGGAATACTTAAGTGATACAACATCATTAAAATTCTCTCATTCTATCTATTGTCATTAAAAGACCTTATTTCATTTATTTTTGTTTTCACTAAGTCTCTTATTTCATAACATAATAACTATTTACAACAAAGTATACATGGCTAAACAAACTAAAATGCTAATTGACTGCATATTGGCCCAATCTCTATTAGACTGCCAGACAACAACTTCGAAATGTAAACTAGATGCAATCTTTAGTCTACTCTCCCTAAAAGAAAATTTAATTAAAAAGAGTGAGCTTGCATACTCAGTAAGTAAAGGCATAACAATATTTCAATCTCAAATAACATAACAAACATTTAAATATTAATAACTCATCATCATATCCATGCACAAAATAAAGAGTTTTTACTCTTAATGCCACATAGGCTATCAAATGTTATTGTCACACAGGTTGTCATCAATTGTTTCCACATAAGCTATAAATATCACTGCCACAAAAGCTTTCATTTTTGGTTGCCACACAAGCTATAAATATTATTGCCACAAAGGTTATAGATATCATTACCACACAAGCTATCAAATGTTATTGCCACGCAGGCTGTTATATACTATTGCCATAAAGGCTATAGATATCATTACCACATAGGCTATTAAATGTTATTGCCACACAAGTTGTTATATACTATTGCCACAAAGGCTATAGATATCATTGTCACACAGGCTATCAAATGTTATAGCCACACAAGCTGTTATATATCATTGCCATACAGGCTAAGAATAGGGTTGCTTGCCTAACAACATCAAATATTAGTATTTCAACAAATCAACTATAATTCCAACAAAATTTCAGCAATATAATGACTAATAACAACATTCATAACTTTGGCAACTCATATCACCACATATCCCATTCCCAAGTCATAATTTATCAACGTCTCATGAAAACAAATAAATCAAGAGTATAGCAATCTTTTCATTAATGTATTCATCAATATCATCTCATTAAGCAACATTTCATTCCATTGAGCAAATCACACATATAATACCATTAGCTATTTACTTACCTCCTTCTTCAAGCTTATTAAGTCATATCTTTAATGCCTTAAGGGCCTATTTCAATACACCAAATCAATCCATGATGATAAAGTAAGATTTTCATCTTGTTATGCAAATATGCTCTAGTAAAATATCATGAACTTGATGGGTTGTTTCTATAATTACTTTTAACTCACAAATCTAAATGACTAATTCTTTTTTTATAATTAAACTAGAAATATATGGATACACCATATCCAAAATTTGGTCCAAAATATATACACTACATAATTCATGGTCAATTTTATAATTTGCCCTGTTTCAATGTGATCTCAGCCTTAGTAGGTCTTAAATTATTAGATATATCTCAAATCTTACAAATCCAATCGAAACAATGATTAAACAAAAGTTACAAAACATATAAAGGAACATTTTTCATCTCATTGTCTAATTCAGTCTATAAAGCCACCAAAACAAATGACCAATCTCAGGGTGAGCAAGTTTTCAACATGTTAACAATCAGTCATGATGAAGGTACAATATCTTATCAACCATGTTATATTTGCCAAAAATATTTCACAGGCACTTAGTTTAGACATAAATATATAACTTTTAAGTTTTACACATCATCAAATTCTGAATCTATTGTCATCAAATTCTTGGAAAACAGAATTAAAGGACTGATAAGGTTTCATCTGAGTACAAGGTCAGTCACACTCAATGAGCCATATCTCTTCCCACACAACAAATCAATCAAAATAGTTTTCTAGATATTTAGAGGGGATATAAACCTACAAATTTTATGTTTTTCACTTTGTCAAAATCAAAACATAAGGCCATCAAAATATAAGAAAACAGAAAGACTGAGGTGATTTCGATTGGTTATGAACCAGCCCTAATGAAGGAACCATATCTCCTCTCACACACACACAAAATCAAGCAAAATTGTTT
>CATIWR010562941.1:0-12734 GCA_949677035.1 Omphalea diandra | reverse complement strand
TGTATTCAAGCATCTTTAAATGTTTGAATTATTTTGCATTTATGTTTTTTATATATAAAATTTTCGTGTAATTTATTTTTCATCCATTTATCTTTTTATGTGACATATTGTGATCAATTGTGCAAAATTACCTATGTTTGCTATTCTAATTTGAGTTTGTACAATTCACAAGTTTATAGACTTTTTCTCTCATATTCCCTCCTATTTCCTCTCTTTTTTATCTTGACAAAAGGGGAGAAATAATTAACTGAATATACAAAGAAGGAACATACAAAAAGGGGAGAGAAAATTGAACTACATTTGTAATAAGTTAAGATAATGATCTTATTAGAATAATTAAGGAGAAGTATAAATTGAGGGGGAGAAATTTCATACTTATGATTTTGAATTACTTCACAATTATTCTCTTAAGAGCATGCATAATTGATTTTTTATCCTTTGCATATTCAATCTAGATTGTCAAAATTAAAAAGGGGGAGATTGTTGGACTAGGTTATTCAAACCTAAGTCAAGACTCTCTTTTGATCTTGACAATATAGATTGAAAGGTTCTAATACCAATTTTAAGTGTTGTTTTTGTAAATATTAAGATAGAATCTCATTGGTAGTTGAATAGAAGTGATTAGAAGCAAACAACTCAAAGTCTGAATATCTGTCTTCGAAATTAGCGACATCGATTTTTGAAGTGATCGCAAATTTTGAAAAAATAGTTGTTAAGATTTAAAATTCGCGATCGCAAATTTCGATAACGACTGTGAATTCATAAAATAACATCTTTATGTTAGACGTACCATTTCACGGTGACAATCACGTCTAAAAAGAAAAATAGCGACCGCCAATTTTGAAGATCCATTAGATAGATCCAACGACTAGTTTTTGAAGAAACCAATGGTTTTATGCTACGTGGACTAGCCATTAGACACAATTTAAAAATAGCGACGGTGAATTCAGTCTCGACCGCAAATTTCGTCTGACGAGCATTTAATGTAAGATTTGCCGAACACAACTTAGAGATTTAGATATAGTTTATTTGTAACGTCTCTTTAGTGGTTATTGCCTATAAGTACCCCACAAAATGGACTTGAATGCAAGAGAAAAAACTATTGATATGTGCCAAAACTCTTGCTAAGTTAAATCTGAATTTTAACTATTTATTTCTTTGTATATAGTTTAGTGTGAGGTTTAAACACCTTGGGTTTGGGTTTGAGAGTGAACCCTTGTATAGAAAACTCTTGTTTAGGTTTGAGAGTTAGCCTAATTGTAAAACTCTTGTATAGGTAGAGTGTAAGCCTTAGGAAAACACTTATAAGGTTTGGTGTGAGCCTAAAACACTAGATTGAGTAGGAGCCTTGGGAAAACACTTGTAAGGTTTCGTGTGAGCTTAAAACACTAGGTTGAGTGTGAGCTTTAGGAAAACACTTGTAAGGTTTGGTGTGAGCCTAAACACTAAGTTGAGCGTGAGCTTATAAAACACTAGTGATTGAGTAAAATATCCAATTGGTGAATTGGGGAGTGGATGTAGGGTTGGTTAATACCCAAACCACTATAAAACTCTTGTGTTCGTTCTTCTCATACTCTTTCTCTAATCTTTCATTTTTGTGAGCTTCCTCCATAATCAAAACTTCAAATTTGCCACCAATTCAACCGTCATTCTTAGTGCACTAAGGCCAACAATTGTCTAGATTCATTCCATTAACATGTGAATCAAAACTGTTATTATTGCTCTTATTATCACTAGACACAACATCTCCATTTTCTAACTAATTACTGTCATCATTGCCACTGAATTCATAATTGTCATCATATATTCAATTGTCTTTATTCTAATTCTTTTCATTTTGCTCAATCTCCTACCACATGTGCCTTATTTTGCTTTGCCCCTCATATTAGGTGTCACCTCAAAACTCTTAATACCCTTAAAATTTCCAACACCTTTCTCTTTACCCCTTTCTGCCATTAGTAAAGCCCTTATATCTGCCATTAAAAACCCCCAGAACCAATATTCATGTTTAAGCCTGCACCATTACTTATCTTACCCACACTTTGGTCTCTATGCTTGCTCCAGTACCCATCTCAATCCCTATTTTAACCTTTATGCTTGAACTAATACTCATCTCAGCCTATATTTTAGTATCTAACCTTGTAATAGTACCCATCTCATCCCCTATTTCAATCTCCACTCCTATATCAATACCTATTTCAATCTTTGTTTCAATGTTTATACCTACACCATTACTCACACCAATACCTATTTAGCGTTTATTTTAATCTTTATGCCTACACCACAATTTATATTTGTTAAATTAATATATGGTTCTAAATCTAAGGAAAGAAGCTTCTAGTTTGGTTACCCTCCCTAATTATGAACTTAGTAATTTGGCTATACTTCCCAACTATGGACTTAATAATTTGGCTATTATCCTTTATCTATGACATTATCCTTATTATTACTACCCTTATCATCTTCAATAACTTGTAAATGAAAATACCTTCAATAACTTGTAAAAGAAAATATTTCTCAATTTTATAAATAGGAACAAACTCCTCATCCTTATAAAGATCAAATGTATGCGTAAAATCATAATTATATTCAATAGAAAAACCATAACTAAAATGTAACTCAATAAACTAAGACTCTTATTATGAAAACAACCATAACAGAGATTTATATAATTTATAAGGTAGAACTTTTCTAGCAAGATAAATGGCACTATCTTATCCACTTCATTTAAACTCAATTTAAGTGTGACTACTTCAGATAGCCACATCTATACCAAAAAAAAACATCAAAATAAAAAGTTTTTTTTAATATAAAAATAAAAAGTATTCACTTTTAGTTTAGGTGTGACTACTTCAGCTAGCTATCAATCCATGTTTTCCACACATATGTAATAACTATTCATAATTGCACATATAAATATCAACCATATGTTACCAAAATAAGACTAAAAACATTACATTCCCATATCACCTACTAAAAACCCTAATTTTGCAAATCACCTTATTAAAAAAACTAATCTAAAAAATTTTAGTGCTACACAACATTACAGTATTACACAAACAAATGTACCTCAAATATTAACAAAACAACCATATCTATTCTACATTAGCTTATAAAAGTCGATAAAAATCATTTTTATCTATATTTTCAAAATAGCCATTGCATAATATGCATGTAATAACAAATTTCACTTTAAACTCACTAACCTTGTGGTGAATAGAAACCTTGATAAGTTACTTCTCAACTTGAATGAATATGGAGAAAAGACCACGATAAACTGCTCTTCCACTTAATAGTTTAAGCTTTTACTTAGACCAAAACTAGGGGAAAATTTCATGTAGAAAGAAAAGCAAACTAAAGGCAAAAGAAGGAGAGAAAAGATGAAAGAGATAGACAAGTGGATAGTTAGGTTCTATTTGATTCATTATGTCTTACTATGCATATTACTAAACAAGGATAGTTTAGTCATTTCTATCACTTGTAATGAAAATAAAAATGTCCAGATTGAATAGAATGATGCCTTCTTTAACAGTGACAAACTCAAGAGATTCTGCAATGTATTTTTAAAGAAGTAGTGTATTTTGATAAAACCTAGGGACTATATTATAATTTATGCTTTTAGGAATTCTTGCATTCTTTTCTTTTATTTTACATGATGTTGAGTTTATTTCTTACTCGAGCTTTTGAATTGATATGCTCATCCTTAATTGTGCCTCCTTTCTGAAGCTTTTCCTTTTATGTTAAATGGTTTAGCCTTTCTCATTTATTATTTTTCTTTTAGCCATTTTTTTTTTATCTTAAATAACTTGGATCTACTTAGTTTCTAGGAAAGTATAGAAAATGGATGTAAATAAGGCCTTAATAATTCTTATCACATCTTCAAACATATGTTAGGAGCATCTATATAGATCAAGTGTGTTGTGCCTTTATAATGACTTATATGCTGCCTTTTTTTTTTTTTTTTTAACGACATCTCTATCCTATTATTCCAACTTTTTAAAAGCGGGTTACTATCCATATAAATTCATCATCTAATAGTTGCTAGTGTTTCTTTTAAATAAAAATCTTAATTTTCATCTTCACTTTTTTCTTATCACTTATTTTCTTTGAGACCTTCATTCTTTAATTTTATCTATTTTCACGGTGCTTGAGTATCATAAAGTCTCCCCTTATAAAAGTATGGCATTGACACCAAAATTTCAATATACAAGATTTTGAATATGAAAAATATTGAATAGTTCTAAGATTTCTTTAAGTGTTGATTATGAAAAAAGAATGTTAGCTAAGGAAAGAAAAGAAAGCTTATAAGTTAAGATATAAGAGCCCATATAAAGCCAATTAACCTTTGAAGACAAGGGGGAATTAAAAATGAAAGTTGAGTGCACACTTTGAACTGAAGTTTAAAGTATGTTCAAAATAAAAACGTACCAAAGTTTATAGTGATTCTAGAATAGTTAAAAGGAGTTTAATACATGGTTAGAAAACTCTTGAAGCCTAGTTTACAGAAAAAAAATCAAATAGTGCACATATTTAAGGTGCCTATAAATAATTATAGATGTTTAAGTGAATGATACTCATGTAGCATTTAAAGGTGGGATGCATATAAATCAATTTTAAATGACCTATGGAAGCTAAAACTTATAAATTTTGTTTGGAAACTTAGATTTTGAAAGAAATTAATAGAAAAAAGTTTTATTTCAATGAAGATGAAAATTTGGAAACTTAGATTTTGAAAGAAATTAATAGAAAAGAGTTTTATTTCAATGAAGATGAAAATGTGACTATTATTAAATTATTTTCTAAATGAAATAATTAAATTCTTTTAAATATAGACTTTTCTAATAGAGGCATGCAAGTATAGATATTCTAAGGAGAAATCATGCAAGTATAGGCATTCTAGGTAGAAATGATGATGGCAAGGTAGTGGAAGGTAAAACCATTAAAATTCAATGGGAGCCTACTCTTGTAGTTGAAGCTCAAGCTCTCTCAAACAAGCAGTCATAATGGCTACTGTAGGGGGATATCATTGGGTTATGTTTGATTTCGACTCTTCAGCACTTTGGGACATGACTAATCTTTCTATGAAAATCAGCTGGCAAATTGAAGCTATTGTAGTTGGAATTCGTGATCGACTAACTCACTTTGATGATTATCAATTTTGTATTATAAACACGAAAGCCATTTGCGCAGTTGATTTGTTAGCTAAATCTTGAGCCAACAACCCTCTCAATAGAGATTGGATCAACTTTCATCTCACTTTCTCAGCTAAGATTTTGTATTTTGACACATTTGGGCATTATTAATGAAAACAATATTTGCTTTTTCAAAAAAAAAAAAAGAAAAAGAAAAAAATGGTATGCTACTATCTAAGCACCTATTAGAGAATCTACTCATCATGATAACACGATTTTTTTTTATCTTCTTCTAGATTTGAAAGACAACATGAATTCATTTATAATCACAGACTTGATTATAAAGCTAATCCTTATTGCTCAAATCTTCTACATAAAATTATTGAAATTTAGGTGCTATGATAACTCAAGTTTCATTGGCCAAAATCAATCATCATTTAGGGATGAGAATCAATCACATAGCTATCCAAATTCTTATGGGTGCATTGCAAAATTAATAAGAAACAAAGTGATTCTAAAACATTTTCTTTTATTGTCATTTTTCCAACTAAAGCATCGCAAGGTGATAGTACATACTATCATGAAAGTCACAATCTAAACAAAGATGATCAATATGGTAGTCAAGGTTATCAAGATCTCCACGCCACTCTTTTTGATGGTAACATCAACTACATCATGTAATTAAAGTATTTCTACTTAAATTAGTTGCTACATTTGCTTGGTTGAACTATACTTATTATTGGTGATAAATTTCAACTATATATATAATGAATTTTTTGGAAAAATTTACAGTAGCATCAATTACTATCGTTATATTTTAATTGAAATATATTAACATGTCCAAAATAAATAAATGAAAAAATAATCCTTATTGATTCTGTTTTGATTTGATAAAAAAAAAAAAAAGGAAAAAATTGCAAAGCAGACTCCAATAAAACAATTGGATAACATGTAGTACGAGTTTTTCTTATCATGATCTCTTTTCAGGATACCAAGGTCAGTGCCGGGAAGACAGTGCATGATTTATGGTGATACTAATCTTCCTTAAAACATTGTATATGTTGCTTTACATTTTTCTATTAACTCAAAATTACTAACCTTTCATATATATATATATATATATATATATATATATATATATATATATATATCTTCCAACTGCCTATGGGAATCACCTAACATGAAAGAGATTGCCAGTAGTTGTGGTATCATCTGAAAATGTTCCTGCTGGAATTAACAGTAATTGCTTGCACCGCGATCTCCAATCTGTTTCTATTTTCGTTGATTACAAAACTTCTGCGCTCGAAACAGACGCTCAGGCAAACAAGAATTTTTGCCGAAGCCTGTTCAGCTGTCAGATGTCAGAAAATTGAGATGTCATAAAACAAGTCATCGATCCATTGAATGGGAAGCTAACTGTTGCCCCGCAGAAGAAAATAGCCAAAACTATGAAGAGAAATATTTAAGATTGAGGATGGTCGTACAGAAGTTGACAATACAATAGGCACTAATGAAGTCAATATATCCATTATACTCCTTACCCGTTTGGCCTTTTGCTACCATGTGATATCTACTTACAACGAACTTTAGTTTGAAAGCACCAGTTGGTTTTTTTAGATGGCTTATTCAGGAAAGACTATTCTTTGAATTCGGATTCCAATTTCAATGCGTAGTGCAATAAACATTATCATCAGGTAATGACAAGTATTTGGTGAGTGAAGAAGCATGAAACCATGGTATAGATCCCAAGGCCAGTGAAGAAGCATGAAACATAGTATATATCCCAAGGTTTGTATTTTCTTTAGTCCGATACAGGTCGTCTTCTAACTCTTGAGTGACGATACAAGGTCCCCCCATGGATGCATATGAATGAAATATTTGTGGTCTTTTTCCTTTCCTCGTGCAGTCCCGAGGCAGTCTCTGCATCCAATAACATACCTTCTTCACAATGCCTGTCCAGATGCTTCCTTCGGTACCTTCTGCACACAAAGAAGTTGAAGGACATAGCTTTCAAGCATCATCAGCTGAGATCTTTTACTTGCTATCTTTCTGTCTCCAGGTGTTCCATTTTCTATTTCTGTACAAAGACGAGTGAAGAAAGAGTGAGACATAATAAGTGTGAAGGCCAAAACAATTTAAGAGTATACCTCTGTTCCCATTGTGACAAAGAAGAGGAACTTCATCAACATGATGATGTCTGAAAAGCAATGTGAACATCTTTAATGTATATGCCATATAATTTTAACATGAGGTACAAGAGTGAGAGGATAAATTCAAGTTCAATAGACATACTCTTCTCCATCTACAGTGCTTTCAGATTTGTCAGAGATTTTCAGATTCTTCCTAGATAGTGATGCCTCTATTATTCCATCCTTCAACTCCTTCAACTCAGGGATATTCTCCTCAGAATCTAAAGCATTCACTGTCTGCATATTCTTAACAACAAGAATTTCTTTTTCAAGCTTGATGTTGTCATAATTGGCTTGCTGAAATTCTGAAATATTTCCCTTCTTTTTGCTAACACTCTCTCCGTGAGAAAGCCTGCTTTCTAAATCAAAATCTGGGGAATCAAGAGAAAAATCTGGCTTGGTTGCCCAAAACTCAACCTTTGACAATGTAGGAGAACCATGAGAATGTTTGTGACTTGATGGTTGACAGAAAGCAAACTTTTTGGAGATGCAACTGCCAGAAGGTGAAGATTTGACAGGACTATCATGTTTGGAATCAAAAGAGAATTCGACATCAATATGTGATTCAGGGACAAGACATGTATCAAAAATATCTTCAGCTGAAGGCTTAAAGCCTGAGGAGGATTGTTTTGCCTCTGATGTGTGACATAGAGAACTGAAACCTAAGTTCACATCTGCTGAACTATATCCTTCTTCAAACAACCAACATCTATGTGGTCCTATTTTCTCCTGGGAAAGATAATTAAAGTTATGAGTTGGTTTGGATTCTGATAGAGTATGCATTTGTGTACATTTTCCTGAAGGATATGCATGGTTTCTTTTCTGAAGGTCAACCTTATTTTTGAAATGCTTTTCTTTGGAAAGAAGGTTTTGAGCACCAAGCTTAATTTCAGGGACATCAAAACTGCTTCGATGTCTTCTGTTGTCTCTTGCTCTGGAATTCAGTGGTGAAATATTGCTTACTTCATCCATAACTGCATTAAAAAAATCACCTTCAATTATAAGAAAATATTCAGAACATACCAATTTTGATTTATGAATCCACCAAATATAATTAGAAAAAGATTACAACCTGCTGTGGATGAGCATGATTCTTCACTGCCAGAAGTTTACACAAGTAAATACATCAGTTAAAGAAACTATTTTTTATTTTTTCAGAGGAGAGTGTTGTCATAAGTTTTACCTTAACAAACTCAAAATTTCTCTTGCATCTTCCTGTGCGAAGCCAGACCAATCAAGACGCTCAGTTACCTCTCCAAAATCAGAATTAATGGGCACCCTCTGATGCCTGCTACCATATGAGACAAAAATATTATGTGCATACTTAAAAAAGCCAAGACATTTTCACGGGAAACTTGACAAACCTTGCTGCCTTTGAAATTATGAAATCATTTTCTGATCTTTGGTTCATTAAAGCAGGCAAATCTGATTTCCAAAGCACAGAGAAAGCAAAGTCAAAACTAAAATAGTTAGTCCCATATTCTTTTTCATTTCATCTCCAGATCTTTTGTACAATAAGTAGCATACTCAAAGCATGAAACACAAAAAAATTAAATAAGAATCAGAATGAGCATCAAGTTTAGCTGAATATTATGAGCAAGATGATCTCCAAGAAAAAAAAGTTAAAAAGCATGTCCAGCAAAGGGTAACAGGAACTTAGAACATCAGTCATAAATAGACTCCCCATTCCAATAGAAACATCAAACTGGAAAGTAGCTTCACTCAGATAATAGCACAAAGTCAACAGGACTAACATCTTATGTGTAAACAATTAAGAAGCTGAGAGTAGAACAAGATTAGCAAAATGCAGGAAGATTTCAAGAGGCAACATGAATGCCATTACTCAACCTGCAATTATATTAACAACTAAACATTTAGCTATTTCAAAATCAAACTGAGACAATCTGCAAGAGAAGTGTGACTGAATCAGACACAAAAGTGAGGGAATATTTCTAGGTACCTCCCATGGTCACAAAATAAAGCATTGCTCATAAATTCTTTGGAATTATAACATTAGGGGAAAAAGAAAAGAAAAGAATATGTACTCCATTTGATTCATCTTTCAACATTCAGTAATATCAGGGTGACAGTAGGCATTATGTAGACTTCAACGCAGATAGAGAGAGAGAGAGAGAGAGAGAACACCTAAGAAATTGAATCTTTCTGCTGCTTTTGAAGCATCCCTGTATGATATTAAACCAATCCAGAAGCCCTTGTCATTATCTTTAGAAAAAGAGGGAGAATGCCATAAAGATCAATAAATACCTTTTCTTTGGCAGATGAGGACCTCTTTCATTGCTTCCATATTTCAAAAAATCAGCAGAATTGCCATCAGGATGACATGCCCAGCTTTTCCACAACATATCATGTTGCTTTTCATCAACAAAATGGGCATCTAATAAAGAAGACCTAGCTGGAAAATAGAAACAGAATTATATTAAATGTTCCACAAAAAATACAGGTATAACTATAATCAAGCAGAAGTGCAACTGATAGAGCATTATCAAAGAGGTAAGTTCAAGGAAGTTGCATATATTTCACTGGAACTCATTAAAAAGGGTTTTCCAGTTTAGAATGCATTTCAGGCTCTAAAGACAGACAGATGTAAACTGTCATTCCCTTGCATTTCAATGAGGTTCCTCCCATGGATTGAACCAGTGACCGACAGTTCATAATGGAACCCTTATTACTTAATGTTCTAAAATAAGAAGCATATCAAATTTTGCTACCAGTACCAAGTTGACAAAAGCAAAAACAAAAAAAAAAAAAAAATTCATGGATTAGAAGTTGCTGAAAGATCATATACATTTGAAGATAGTCTTATATGTGCATGAATGCATACATTTTGACACACAAGCGGCAAATCAACAAGACCAAAATAACTATATTATAGCTTAAGGACATATCTGTGTAGCTAAGAATGTATTTATGACCTCACAGTGCATTGGTACAATATTTCCATTCTGGCAACAAAATTCAGATCCATATCAACATGAAATTTGTCACTCAATCAAACTGTTATTAATTCAGAAACTCTTGAAATTGCAATTCACAAATTGTTACATGCCACCAACCAAGCATAAAGTGATCATGATATTAGGAATAAAAAAAAGAACTTTAATTACATGGGAAACAAATTGAAATATTGCCATACCATCCCACAAGTCCTCAATATCATTCCCAGCATTATAGAATACTTTTCCATCACTGAATGGGCTTCTTACTTTACTACCTTGTCCATCGAGTTGCATGTAGTCTCTGACGGTAGATAAATTCTTCTTCCCCGTGCTAAATGAATCCTTGATCCCTGTTGAAAAGTCCAAGGAACTGTCACCCCATGGCATTTCAATATCTTGCATTATAGCATCCTGCAAGTAGCACCTCAGACCAATCAAACTATCCAAGTAGTATAAAGGTTTCTATGTAAACGACCAGTCAGCTCAAACATTCATGCACATTCTACAAGAATAGTATGATATAGAAACAGAAAATGTGCCCTTATTTCAGTACTATTACCAGTTCATGCCATTCACACTCAAGCAGAATCCTAAAAGCTATGAAACAATTAACAGCATAGTTGCAAGAAACAGATGAGCAGGGGCGGAGCTGACATATATTATCCCTATGAAATTTCAAAATAGCCCTTAACCTTTTATGGATTTAAAATTGTGATCCCATTGAAAATTATTAAGTGACCTCACTAAATTTAAGAATCCTCCTAGATCTTTTAGAATTTCAATGATGCAACCATTAGATTTATAAATGGTCCCATCCAAATTTTTTTAGTATCTCCTGATGTTTAGTAAATTTAAATTATGATCCAGGCTTAATTAGTAAAAAAGTTTTGAACTGTAGTGTGTTTTTCAAATCTATCTCGTACTTTATTTGTTACAAAAAAAAAAAAATCCAAACTTCAAATTTTTTTTCAAATCTATCCTCAAACCAATATTTGATTATTAAAAAATGAATAAAGATCATTTTGATCTCTGAACTTTTTTAAAAAGTTTGGTTAAATCCAAAAAAAATAAAATAACTAAAAATTATATAAAATCTTATTTAACTAAAAATTTAACCAAATTGAAGTTAATATATTTATTCTAAGTAATTGAAATATAATTTATTTTGATAAATAATTTATTATAAAATGTCATTAATTCATAATTTAAAGTGAAAACTTACACAATCATAATCTCTTTAAAAAAATAATATGATAATAAATAGTTATTACCTTTTTTATAGACACATTAAATAGCTAAAACTTATTTCTTACAAATAATTAAATCATCTCTTTATATTAATGAGTCAGAAATAAATTTACTAAAAATATATAATAGTTAAATTTTAAAAACTCAAAAATAAAAATTAAATAAAAATATATAAAATCGTATTTAATTTTTTCTTGTTATATAAACAGTATCTTTTTCACTTTTGCATAGTATCAGTGTTTTTATAATAATATAAAATTTAATATTTTTTTACTATAAAAATACTCTATTTCTGTTTTATAAGTATATTATATAATATACAAATTCAATTCACTTTAATCTTTTAGGACCTATTAATCTGTTATTTTATATAAATATTTATTTTATTATAAAATTTAATCAATTTAGACTTAATCAATTATTTATTCTCGAAATTTAAATATAATAAATTAATTTTATATTTTATACAGAAAAGTATTTTGTGTGATTTTTCTAATAAATAAAAATTAAATATTTAATCATTGTACACTTGTACTACTTTTATCTTCTATTTATATGCCTTAATTTTAAATTTTTATTATTTGAATTAATTTTAAATTTTTATTATTTGTATGATATGATTATTATTATTATTTAAGATATTTTAAGCAATTTATTTATTTGAAAAAATAATTATTGTCTATCATTTATATTCATAAATGTTAAATTTTTATAAATAAAAAGACAATACTTAATCAATAATTTTAATTTTAAAATATATTATATATATATTCAACTTTAAAAAGTTTCTAAATCTGTCACTGATTATATATGTATACTTATAGGATTAATTTATTTTTTAACTTCTTATATATTTGAATAAGTTAACATTTAACTATTTTATATATTTTATAAATTTATTTTTCTCTCAAAAAATGACTCATCAATATAAAAAGATAATTTGATTATTTATAATAAATAAGTTTTAGCTATTAATACATACATAAAAAAATGATAACTATTTGTTGTTGCATTTTTTGAAAAAAATTATGATTATCTGCATTTTGTTATTTTGAATTATGAATTAGTGATACTCTACAATAAAGTTTTATAATGAATTATTTATTTAAATAAATTATATTTCAATTACTTAATATATATATATATATATATATATATATATATATATATATATATATATATATATATATAAAAAAATATTTATTTAT
>CATIWR010562903.1:0-15172 GCA_949677035.1 Omphalea diandra | reverse complement strand
CCCCCCCCCCCCCCCCCCCCCCCCCCCCCCCCCCCCCCCCCCCCCCCCCCCCCCCCCCCCCCCCCCCCCCCCCCCCCCCCCCCCCCCCCCCCCCCCCCCCCCCCCCCCCCGGCGGGGGGGGGGGTTCGTCTCGTCGTCTTCTTCGTGAAGAATGACTTTGAGGATGCTCAGCAATACATCTTCTTGTACCAATTTTCCACAAAATTCCTGAATGAGCTTGAACTTTCTAAGAGTGGTCTGGCTACTGTTTCTATTGATTATCAAGCCTTGCCTGGTTGGATTCTATGATTTTGTGTGTCTTCAAAGAATGGTCTTTAACCTGTCTAGGCATTTTCACTTTTTATGCCCCAATTGAGAGTACATTTCATTATAAGTTCTCTTTCTATTATGAGAATTTATCTATTTCTTCTTAAAATTCTTATTTTGGTTCTTGAGATAATGATAAGTGATTTCCTATGATTTATGACAGATAAATCACTTGGTCAGTGAGGATTTTTGTTGCAAGTTACAACTTTAAGAATAGGGGGTGTTTGGGTTCTTGTAACTTGCTGTCCCAAAATATTGATTTGCTTAAGGAATAACAACATCCATGTTATTTTGAATTTCTTTGTTTGATCTGTGATCGTGGTGTTTAGGAGTTGCCACAACGTTCAGCAGAGTATATGGGATGAAAGGGTGGGAACCAATGATAATGATGAGAGCTGTCCCTTGTAATTTAATTTCCTATCTATTGGCTTCTTGTTAGTAATGAATAACATTGGGCGTGATTGCACAAGTAAAGTAATTCTGGTAGTACTTGTAGGAAGAGGATGCTCCACATCCACTGTTTACAGCTTTTCTTATCTTCAAGTGATTTTCATCTTATCAGATTTCTCAATGCAGAGGTTTGGTTGGCTTAGCACCGTAAAAAAAAAAAAAAAAAAAAACCTAATCCTAGAAATATATATTTTGCCCCAACATACAACAAAAGAGTAAAACTGATTCTTAAATTTGTCCCTAATTTATGTGTTTTAATTTAATTCTATGTCTTAACATCGTTTAGACTAATGGATATTGTAAATTGCTTATGAAGTTGCAGGAGAAAAGCTGCTGTAACCACATAAAACAGTGGCAGCAACACAGGCAGCAGCATAGAAGAATTACCAGCTATCTGATTATAAATCACCACCTGAAAACGTTTGATTTTAAAGAATACTGGAAAAAAGAGAGTTTATTTTATAAATTGAATAAGAGATTAAAAGAATTTAATGCCCATGAATTTAAAATCACAAAACACAAGCAAAAACAATTATAAATCAAACCTAGAAGGTAATCAACAATAAACGAGCAAGTCTCTTGATCTGCAACTGAAACTTAGTAACAGAACCCATAAATAGATTTAAGGAAAGAGAGAGAAATAGAAGGGAACCAAAACAGGGAGGAAGGAGATAAATCTCAGGCATGTGGTTGCCGAAAATGAACAGATCAGGAACGGGCAATAACAGTGTTGATGGTTTGGTCAGATTCTGGCGGCTTTCTGACGATGCTGGCAAACTTCAAGCGAATTTCCAGCACATCGACACTGGATTCTGGCAGATCGGGCAGCGGTCTGGTGGTGGTGGTGTTTTGGGATGAAAGTTGCGAATGGCAGTGGATGTTAAAAAGGCACGGCTTTCCTGCTCCTAGCGCCAGCAGCAGGCACACGCCTAAGGCACCAATATGAGTGCTCACCTTTGGCTTTTGAAGGCGCATGGCAATGCGCCTAGTGCCTTATATGCGCCTTTGACAACTATAAGTACGCTATATTTTGCCTTATATTAGTTATTGTGAAGTTCTGTAATAAAATTTTCCTAACAATGATCTATCTTTACATTAACATTAATATATGTTACTTCCTCCATTCCAAAAAGGTTATTCACTATTCCTTTTTGAGATGTCTCAAAATACATGTCCACTTTCATTAAATCAAAAATATTTATAATAATTTTTCCTAATTTATTCTTATTAATTATTAAGCTAAATAAAGTACATTTATTGTCTCACTAATATAATTAAGGGTATAAATGAAAAAAATGTACGGGCTGGCTAATCATTCAATGTATTTTCTTAAATAATGTGAAAAATGAAAGGTGACAACCTTTTTGGGACAGAGAGAGTATATTTTTTTTGTTCATAGTTTGCAGCCAAACCATCAAAAGCTCAAAAAACATTTTGCAGCTCTAAAGATCTGTTTCCTTGGACTGAAAGCCCATGAAATAAATCAGTAAAAATTTGATAGCTCTTAAGATTCACTACTTAGAAATAGTGGCAGAGGTACCTCTTATATATCTCATGTTACAGAACAGCACAAAAACATGTATTGGTGAATTTTACTACTGTGAAAAGACTGAGAATCTGTAAATCTGATTGAAAATGCAGAAGGATAAACAAAAATAAATGGTTGAGTATATGCAACGTAAATATCAATTTGGATTCGGACATTTTATTCTATGCAAATTGTCATATGGGTTTATGACTATTTTGATTGTATGATATTGGAACTTCGATATATTCTGAATCGATTATTCAGATGTGAAAGCAGGGTATCAGACGTTGGCCATCAGTTGGCTAACATTACTTTTTTGCTTTCTGCATCTATTGTTGATGTAGTTTAAATATCTTTTTGCCAGGAATACAGGCGAGTTCATGATGTCCAGGTACAGAGAAGTTGCTGAGATTGTTCTCAGATACCTAGAACACCGAGATCGGCTTGTTCGCCTTAGCATTACTTTGTTGCTTCCTCGCATTGCACATTTCTTGCGGGATCGATTTGTTACTAACTATTTAACGGTTTGTGACCTTTGACTTTGTTTTTGTTTATAGTAGAAGCAAGTAATTTGTAGAAAAGCCTCTTGCTCAGCATAAATGTACTAACAAGTTGTTACCTTATTTTAAGCAACCTGACATCATGGGTCTTGCAGATATGCATGAATCATATTCTTGCGGTGCTTAGGCTGCCAGCTGAACGTGGCAGTGGATTCATTGCCCTAGGTGAAATGGCTGGTGCTTTGGATGGGGAACTTATCAACTATTTACCGGCAATTATGTCTCACATACGTGACGCTGTAAGAAACCTCATTTGTGGCTGGTGTATTCTTCTGTTGAGATTTTAGTTTTAGTTTTTCTGTATTTTTTTTCTATGCAGTTTGGTGATTTCATTGATTTCTGCTATTTTTATTTCATGGGAAACAATAATGTTGACTTCAGTGCTTTCTACCGCTAGATTGCTCCACGTAGAGATAGACCCTCACTTGAGGCTTTGGCCTGTGTTGGAAACATTGCTAAAGCCATGGGCCCCGTCATGGAACCATATGTCCGCAATCTTTTGGAAGTTATGTTCTCTGCTGGTCTCTCCTCCACACTGGTTGAAGCTCTCGAGCAAATAACTATAAGGTTTTGTGCAATATTAATTTTTTCTAGAGATGTTTGTCTTGGAATTTTAGTTTCTATTATTAAGTATTGCAATAATCTTGTCTTTTCAGTATTCCATCGTTGTTGCCGACTATTCAGGTCCGGTTGCTTGACTCCATTTCTTTAGTACTTTCAAAGTCGCTTTACTCTCAGGCTAGGCCAACTGCTCCAGTGGCTCGAGGGAGCATAACGAATGCACCTCAGAGAGCTTCAGATCTTAGTGGTTCGGCTTTAGTGCAACTCGCATTGCAGACTCTAGCTCATTTTAATTTCAAGGTTTGTGAAAAATATATGTCAAAATTGAAGCTTGGCTGGCTTTTGTTTTTCTCTAAAGTGAGTTGTTCTGATGCAGGGTCATGAACTTCTTGAGTTTGCGAGGGAAACTGTTGTTGTGTATCTGGATGATGAGGATGGAGGCACACGAAAAGATGCTGCACTTTGCTGTTGCAAATCAATTGCAAACTCTTTTTCTGGCATTACATCCATGCAGTTTGGTTGTAGTAGGTCCAATCGATCTTGGGGGAAGCAGCGGCGTCTTATTGAGGAGGTTTTGTTCTTCTTTGCATTTCATCTCTTAATATTTTATTCTTATTCAATGATAATCTTTTGGTTCTAGTATCATATGTTGCATAATGTTTCCTCCTGTTTGTTTCTCTCCATGACATTGTGTGCAAGTAGTTTTGAAATTTAGGATAGAATACATTGCACAAGAACCTTCTTTAACAATTGAAGCGACCATATTATATGCTTGGGATTTTCAGAAAGTGTGTTTTATCTTTTCAATTGGTTTAAGTGGTTTTCTGGAATAAACACCATGGACCTTTGGTGAGGGCCTGTCACCAAAATAAGGATGCCTGAAATTGCCTGTATTGGGTAATCTGGAGCATTTTTTTTTGGTATTATTTAAGGTTTCAGGGCATTATTCTGAACATTCTTGGATGTTAAACTTGTTTGTCTGCTTATATTTTGTGGTGAATGTTGGGATGGTTAATATAATTTCATATGCCGTAGTGTAATTCACTTTTGTTCCCAAGCAAAGAAGAAAGTTTTGTGGGGTTGTGCCACTGAAATGCCAAAAGAAGGGGAAAAAAAGGCAAAAACCTGAATTCCTAAGATCAAGAAATAAGAATTGACAGGAATCCTGTTGTCTGTGCTGCACTACAACAAAATGCAGTGCGATAAGGAGCAGCATTCTTTTTATTGCTTATTCTTCCGGCACCATTTTGTATTGTTTGAGTTTGTGCACAAGATACTGTGTTGTGTTCCCCTGAAATGTTGAGTTGTAAACCAGTGAGGTAGATGATGTTGTACATTATTCTTTAGTGTAAACTGATCTTGTGTATTCTGCAGCTTGTGGAAAGGCTTCTGATTGCGGCCATTGCAGATGCTGATGTCACTGTTCGCCATTCTATTTTTTCCTGTCTCCATGGAAATCGTGGTTTTGATGACTTTCTGGCACAGGCTGATAGCCTCAGTGCAGTTTTTGCTGCATTAAATGATGAGGTAATTGTGTGACTCTTTGAGATGTTGCACTATGATGCAGTTTTTTTTTTTTTTTTTGGTTGATACTCTGTCACCATAGCAGCTTATCTAATTTTCTTTCTTTAGTTTGTTTACACCTATGAAAGAAATTATATATGATATTGGCTCCTGTTCTTTTATTTTTTTCTAAGGTATGTGTTCATTCTAATGAAAAAAATCAAATTGTTGCATCTGAAGCACAATAGTAGAATATAATTGTGTCAATTAGCCAGGTTTTTTAATGTCTTAAAATTTCAGTATGTGATTGAGAATTTAATCTGTTCCATGTTTCTCTCTCTGCTTGAGGGTCTTGATTTTTTCTTTTTGGCTGATGTTTTGAATTCAATAGCTTACTAATGGATTTCTTATCTTTTAATTTTCAACATCATTATCATCCCTCTCTCTCTCATATGTTCATAATTAAAAGCTCTGCAGAAACTTTGTTGCACTCTCTTATGTACTGCCATCTGCTAGGAAAATTCTCCTGATTATGAGTAGATTGCTGATGATACTATTAGTTTATGAAATTAATGAGGATATATTCTTCCAATAAATTGTAAATCGATTAGAAAAAGCCATAGAAGTTAGCTTCTTTCTGGATATAGGAAATTCTTGTATTTTTGAGTGTTAATAGTCCTCTTTTCCTTTTTAGAATTTTTGGGTTAGTGATCTCATGCATAATAAACTTTGCAACAATTTTAAATTCTATCAAATTCTTTTGCACTATCAATATTGGCCATATAATTGGTAACAATTGTCTTCAAGTGGTGTGGAAACATGTCTAACGCTTGTTTATGTTGACATGGCAATTTATTGGCCAGTTGACTTGGAGGTATTAAGCTAACTGGGATTTGATAACTGATGCGTGGAGTTACATAATACTCTCATATCCACCAAAAGGGCCCACTGGACTACAACTACAGGGTGGGCTTACATGTTTGAAAATGGTAGCTCATTGTGTGTGTGAAAGCGTCTGAGCTCCTCTCAGAAGCTGAACTATCTATTAGTCATTGTCTCCATGTCAATTCAGCCCTTGAATTTCAACACCATGCTATTTTAGATACTTGTTTTAGCTATGGTTCTTGGATGCAATTACTACCAATTCTAATGTTTATGGCTGACCTAAATTTTACAAATTAAAAGAACCGGATAGAATATAAATAATTACAGTCTATGGAGATGACAGAATAAGAATTATTTCATGATTGATTTGTTGTATTGAATTCTGTGAATTTGTCTCTAGAGAAGATATTTGGATGTGGTCTTTTGATTCCTCTTAGAAAAATAATTTTGTAAATCTTTCTTTGTATTCCCATTTTACTTGTCCTTCTCAAGAGTATTCATTTTTTCCCATCCAATAAAATTTTGAAAGGTAAAGTGCCACATAAGGTAAGCACTTTTTTTGTCTGCAGTTATTCAAAAGGTGAATGCTAATGATTCCTTTTTTTTTTAAAATTTTGGGAAGGTGGGGTGGGGCGAGGGGGAGGTGGTGGGGAGGGGCTAAATAATAAGCCTTTTCCTCCTATCAGTGTGTAGTGGCTTGGACAATTGGGAGTTGTCTTTTTCAGCATTGTTGGGAGCAATGGGTGTGTCCAGAATTTTTAGAAACTTTTGTTGATTTAAAATGGAGAGGTTTAATGGCAGGAAATATGCCAAAATTATTTGGAATTGTTCTTTATGCAGTGATAGTGAGTCATTGGAACTTGGATGGAGAGACATAGATGTATTTTTGAAAGTCATCCTTTAGTTTATTGTGGACAAGGTGGTTTTGTGCTTCTGGGGCTTTTAGAGGGGTATCGTTGAATTTTATAGAACTCCATTGGATGACCTTACATTTTACTTTGTGTTTATGTTCTTGTTTGTAGTCATATTTTGGATCATACAAGAGGATTCTTCTTTCTTTCTCTATAAAATTTCTTTTTTTTCAGAAAAAGGCATCTCTATATGATCTAGAAGAAATTATTTTATGCACCTTTTGGCTAGGTTCTGCAACCTAATTTTTGTGTTGGATATGGTGCAACTTGTAGCTATGGTCTTCCTATTTGCTATTTTGGTTTTTATCGATTTTGAGTAATGATGCGTGTGTGACCCTAGTTGTCAGTTGTTACAACTCTGTGGTTTGACTGTGTGCTTGTCTGTATATATATAGCAGTGTGTGCGAGTGCGTGTGTGTTTTTCATAACCTGCATTTGAGGTGCTCTGTTTGGTTATAGAAGTGCATGTTTCTGTTGCTGAATGATGTCATATGTAAATATGATATATTTTCTTGTGCACTTCTTGGCATCCTTATCTATTCATTATTGTTAAACTTAAAATATTTCTCAGGATTTTGATGTTCGAGAATATGCAATCTCTGTGGCTGGGAGGTTATCAGAGAAAAATCCTGCCTATGTTCTTCCAGCGCTTCGTCGACATTTGATACAGTTGTTGACATATCTTGATCAAAGGTGATGTGTTCATGGTTATTGGATTCTATTTTGGGAACTGCACTTAGGTTGTGATGACAGATTTTTGTTTGGTCAAAAGTGCTTGTCTCTCTCTCTCTCTCTCTCTCTCTCTCTCCAAGCGTTAGAAGTATCTGATATTAATTTTCTTGCAACATCAGCAGTGCAGATAGCAAATGCAGAGAAGAAAGTGCTAAGTTATTGGGTTGTTTAATATGCAATTGTGAACGACTAATACTTCCTTACATTGCACCAATACACAAGGTTTGATTTGTATATGATTTTTATATTTATATATTTTACACAATTCCTGATAATAATAGCTAATTTTGCAGGCACTTGTGGCAAGACTTATTGAAGGCACTGGAGGAAATGCAAGTAATGGCATCATTAGTGGAGTTCTTGTAACTGTTGGAGATCTTGCTAGGGTGGTGTGTAAACTCATACTTCTGACATATTTGGTTGAAATGAATACAATTTTTTTTTTGTTTGCTGCTAGATCTCATGGTCAACTCCATCTTTTATGGTAATTTATTGGGCTGTTTGTCATTTGTGTTTTGCAAATTATGGTTTACTTGGTTTCCAGAATAATTGCTAGCATGAAGATACTGTTTTGCACTTTCTGTTGCTACATGCATAATATAAGCTTTGGAAATGCTACTTAAAGACCATCTCAGGTGACCTCTCTCTCTCACATGTGCAAGCATTTATGCATAAATAATTACGGATACATCTTACAGCTTTGGCTGTTAACCTCATGGAATTAAATAGCGGCGTTACTACGTAATGGTATTTTTACTCCCCGTTACTGTTATGACTATTATTTAATGGCCAAAAAATTTCTATAACTCATAACATCCGCAATCGCCATTATATAATGGTAATGGCCATTACATAATAGAGCAATTTTTCTTTTCTGCATGCTGACAGTCCAATTTTCTGCACTAGCAGTTGGCTAGCACCCAGAATATACCACCAGCCAGCTTTCACTTGGGTTTTTTCATTTCCCTTTCATTTTTTTCTTCTCCTCTTTTATTTCTACTTCTTCCATTCCATTTATGCTAAACCAAAACCTATCTAGTTTACCTTTCAAAAGTTCTTCATAGATTAACTCAAAAAACTCAAAAAAATTTAAATATCTGAATTTATGCTTTTAGTTAGTTGTAAGTCATAGTTTTAGTGAATTATGAAAATATTTCTTAGCTTGCAATTTTTCGCATAGAAATTGCATAGCGGTTTGCCATTATTGTTATATTACGGCCGCGACAGCCCTGTTACCATTGGTTGCAGTCTATTGTGATTGTGACTGCGATCACAATTTAAATCCATGGTTACCCTGAAATCTATGAAGATGGAGTTGATCTGCATAGTTACATTACATTTGGTCTTCTAATGCTAAATTTCATGGTGACATTTATAAAATAAATAAAATTGAAGCAAGTATATTTGGTAAATCTTCTACCTGGAATCTATACTAGGGTCTGCATATTTATTTTTATATCTCTTGTTTTTCTTGAAGTTTGTTAAGTCTTTTAGCTGGATAGCTATATAATTTTCGCATGCCTTTCTTTGCTTATTATGATGTGTTATTTTTATTATTTTCTTATTTGGATGTGGTGCTTATTTAGGGTGGTTTTGCTATGAGGCAATACATTCCAGAACTCATGCCTTTGATTGTTGAAGCTTTTATTGGATGGAGCAGCAGCAACAAAACGTGAAGTGGCTGTTGCAACTCTTGGTCAAGTTGTTCAAAGCACTGGGTATGTAACTTGTTTATCATTTTACTTTCAGTGTCAATTTTTAGTATTTTATTACATCTCTATTTCATGATCTGGGTGTGAATGGTATCACTTATTCCATGAAAAAAAAATTGTGAATTTCCTCCCAAAATTGGTGTGCAGTTAGGTTATTCATGTTGATATGGGTTTTTGCACCATATTTTCTGGGAAGTTAAATGTAAAATAAATGCCATGAATGGCCAAATCCCTACTGGCTCAGAGAAGCCAGTAAATTTGAGTGTTGATTAAAGCTAAGAAAATTAGGAAGTTATGAGGCAGTTAGGATTTGCAATGGGAGTATGATTAGGGATAAAAGAAAAGAGAAACCTTGAACTTGGACTTTTTGGTTTTAGAAGGTACTGTGAATAACATTTTGAACATTAATATGTGAAGAATTGAGGTCTCTTAACATTAATATGTGAAGAATTTAGGTTTCTTTGATACTATTTAATAAAGAAATAAATTAGGGTCATGATGGAAAGTCTGAGCTTTGACAGGAAGAGTTTCAGATCCAAATCACATTGAAATCTTCTTGCAAAGTTGGCAGTACAGATTTCTAGCAAACTTGGACTGGCTTGGCCTGTTCAACCAAAAAAACTGAGAACTTATCTATTTGGGCGGTACAATTTACCATTAAAATCTGTTTTTTTGAAACCTGTAAAAACTCAGCTACCTGGTCAGATACACGATGACCTGGACGACCTGCTCACAGGTCAGCTGTGGCCACATATAACTATTGAATTTTACTTCCTTTTTGAAGTTGGAGTAGAGCATAACATTTTCTTTATTATCATCACTACCCTTTTGGGGAGTCCATGATTTCCACATGGCTGTGGTCAATTCAGCAACACCAATTTCAGAATGCTTGTTTTTCATTTGAGAGTCATCGTAGATTTATAATCTACAGAACTATTTCATCGTTATCATTGGAGTTCTTGATTTCCACATGGCTGTTACCAATTCAGCAACAACAGTTTCAGGATGCTTGTTTTTTTATTTGGAAGTTGATGTCAGTAAACAGGATGGAGAATTCCTATGTATATTCTATATATTCTTTTTTGGTTATATATATATATATATATATATAAGAGAGAGAGAGAGAGCGAGAGAGAGAGAGAGAGAGAGAGAGTTATTGAAGACTGGGTGGTGCTAGCGTACACAAAGACAGTAACTAAGTTTCAAATTGAATTTTGCTCTTTCTTTTCTTTCTTTGTTGCTTCGTCTCTTGGCTGTAATATTCTCTTGTTAAATCTAAATTTCTGAACCTGTTATTCAGACTTGTTATGTACTTTTTTCTGGCTCAAGTAAGCTGGTCCTGTAGATTTATTATGGTTGCAGTAGTTGAATGGAATTTTCATGTATCTTTTCCATTAGATACATCTGCTTTAATTGAATTATATATTACCTTTATCCAAGAAAGTTATTCTCAGGATTACTTAGTTGTAGTTTTGTGTGAATACAATACCAGCATTAGCAGCAATCAATGCAGTAATTTACTTTCAGTTCTGGAATGTAAAAATATACTTATCCAGATCGATTTTTTGAGGCATGTGGCTTCTTTTATCTAATCTGTTTGTTTTTATTTTTATTTTTTTCTGACAGGTATGTCATAGCCCCTTATAATGAGTATCCGCTGTTACTTGGCTTGCTCCTGAAATTATTAAATGGTGAGCTAATATGGTCAACTAGACGTGAAGTCCTAAAGGTATCTCCATATTTACTAAGGTGCTTAGTCATATTCTCTAGATGCATTTGATGTGAAATTTTCTTCTGCTTCTCTAGGTTCTTGGTATTATGGGAGCTTTGGATCCTCATGCACATAAGAGAAACCAGCAAAGTTTGCCTGGATCACATGGAGAGGTTACTCGTGCAGCCAGCGATTCTGGTCAGCACATTCCATCAGTGGATGAGCTACCTCTGGACCTTTGGCCATTGTTTACTACATCTGAAGATTATCATTCCACAGTAGTACTTAAAAGAATTCCATTAATCTCTTGTTCTTGTTCCTGCTTGTTTTAGTAATTATTGTCTTGTGGATTCAGGTTGCTATCAATTCTCTCATGCGAATTCTTAGGGATCCTTCACTTGCTAGTTACCACCAAAAGGTGGTAGGATCTCTTATGTTCATATTCAAGGTGATTTAACCTGAAGCAATGCTATTTTATTTTGTTGTTAATGTTATTTTTAATGAGAAATTCAATATATTTCTCTCTTCTTTTTTTGGTTCTGCGAGGTCAGTCAATGGGCCTTGGTTGTGTTCCATATCTACCAAAGGTTAGTGAATTTATTAACTTTCAGCTGTACTCGTCTCCACTCCGACTGGAAATATTATTTCTCTTTTATTCTCTTTCTTTAGGAGACTTGCTTGTAGATTTGTACAGGATAGGATTTCATGTTAAATTGCTGTCCCTTCATCCCATCTCTCTATCTTTGTGCGCATGTGTCCTTCTGTTGATTCTCTTTGTGGAGGAAAGTTAGTTGTGCATTTGTGAAGGCCAAAAGAATGTTGTGGGAAATCACTGCAATCCATCATCTCCCTATCTTTCCTACCATATTAATATGCATGTGTGTGTATGTTCTTTTTGAATGTTTTTTCTTTATGCCATTGTGTTTCTTGCCTTTCTTGTTGCTAAATCATTGTTCCCTTCTGGGAAAGTTCATCCTGTTACTTTTGCTACTCGTTCCAATGCCTAACTTATTTCTTAAGTTATGAATTCCTTTTTTCATCAACAAACAGAAACTAAAACTTTTGATTGCATTAGAGATAGTGGAGTGCTGGGAATATTGTGTTACAATACAAAGGTGCATGTCTTTCAATGTGAATGTCTATTGCAAGTCTAAAATTTGAGAGGCTTCTGGATCATGGAATTTAATAACAGCTGTTGCATCAAACTTTGCTTTTTTAACAGGATTGCCTGAATCACAGATGATATGATAATACAGCCATTACAGCCGTGGCTTCATCTTTCACTTTTTCCTTAGAAGCTTTTTAGTAAGGAAAATAAAAGACTCAAATTCTTCTTGGCATATGTTTTCAAATGAAATATGCAATTTGCTAAATGAACAACAAAATCAAAGTTTTTGATTTAAGTTTTTGGTACTTCTTAGAGAAGCATTAGAAAAATAATGCAAAACTATAATTAGCTGAAAATAATCTTAAAGCAATTTTTTTAAAGATTTCTTTTAAATGAAAATAATATTTCACTCTCTAAGTTTGTGTATTATAAATACTTTATTGTGTTGTAAAATATTATTCCATCACATTCATGAATATGTATGAATTTAAGTTTTTATTCTCTGTTTTTTTAATTGCAGAAATATGCCTGAATTTATAGTCTAAGCTTAAATTTGGACATTTGACTTTGATTATCATTTCGCTTTTATCTCATATTCTTATTAGGGCTAAGCAGGGGTCCATATCACCGAACCGAACCAAATTCTGGTTCCTCAAAAATTTGAAGAATTGGAACTGGACTGGAGGAGAATAAAAATGAGACTCAGCCAAACAAAATTGTCAGTCAGGTTTTGCACAGTTCTTGTGGTGCCAATCAAGCCAGTACAATTCAGTTTTTGGTTATTTATGTGAAACCATAACAAAAATCAAACTCAGATCTAACTTGCATAGAATTCAGATCTCCCACCTGAACTTTTTGAACTATCAACCCCGTTCCTTTTAAGGACCAAATAAAAGAAAAACAAAATAAATTACTTGATAGCTCAATTGGAGAACATGTGGCAATTACCAACAAGTTGATGGGGGTGATGAAAGAGGTGCTGTCTCTCTCTTATAGGGGGCAGTGCCTCCTTCTGTGTTTTATTGATGTGGGGCTTTTGTCCCACATCAATTTTTTTATAATTATATTTAACAATTTATATCTTTTAATTTTTAAGTCCATTTTATGCATATGAACTATTATTTTACAGATCATATGACATAAAATTATATTCTCTATGCGTGTTCTAAAAATCACAAACTTTACATGCATAAAATTGGTTGAACAAGAACCCTTGTTCCCCATGGAAAGACTAAATCAAACAATATTGGAGTATTTAATGAATTTAATCATAGTTTTATATAATAACTATAATTAATATTAACAAGATAATATTATATTAGTACACGATGGATAGTTTTCTCTCTCTCTCTCTCTCTATATATATATATATATATGTCTGTGTGTGTGTGTGTGTGTACACACACACACACATGTAAGCAAGTATTGGGTTGGTTCTATTGCAGTTCTTGCTAAAGAATCAGAATCTAATTCTGCTCGTTTGATCCAGTCTCAATGTCATTGGTTATTTTTGATTTTGGTTCAGGCAGGAATATCTGAGATCCACGTCCAGCCCCAATTTTTATGTATGAGTTCGATTTGTAGGCAATCTAACAGCTGTTAAATAAGCGTCTCTTTTTTCTTTATATATATATATATGGTTCATTGAAGGTATAGACACTTTGATACCAAGTCCTAAACATTAGAAGGAAAACAAAAATTTCTAGTCTGCAATTTTTGCAAAAGGTTCAATTTCTGCGGTAGTCTACTTTTGTTTGACCATAGCCATTATTGTGATTGAGAATGCGTCCAGTTATCTGAGATTCTAGATTTCATTTGTGTGTGAGCTATATTTGTCTAAGTTATATCTTACAATTTTTATTCACTTGCTTAAAATGTGGATGCTTTTCATCCTTTCTTTATGTAGGTTTTGCCTGATCTCTTTCACACAGTTTGCACATGTGATGATTATCTCAGGGATTTTATAACATGGAAGCTTGGAACTCTGGTATCTATAGTGCGTCAGGTGAATTACAATTTCATAAAATTTTCAGGTGTGTACTGCCTTGTGGCGGATGTTTATGATGATCTGTGGAATTTGTTATGTTTGTGCAGCATATTCGTAAATATCTTACAGAGTTGCTGTCTCTGATATCTGAATTGTGGTCATCCTTTAGTTTGCCTGCTACTAATCGCCCTGCTCGTGGCTTTCCAGTAAATTTTCTTTTCTTCTTCCTTTTTTTTTATTATATTCTAAATGCAATATGCTGAGACTACCTTTTGCACTTGGTGTCGTCCGAATTACAACCTTCTCTCTCTCCATCTCTCTCCTTTACCCACACTTTTTTCTTGTCAGGTTCTGCACCTAGTTGAACAACTTTGCTTGGCTCTCAATGATGAGTTCAGAATGCATCTTCCAGTTATTCTTCCATGTTGTATTCAGGTTCTAAGTGATGCAGAACGGTGCAATGACTACACCTATGTTCTTGACATACTACATACACTTGAAGTTTTTGGCGGTTGGTACTCTTTCTTGACATGCAACATACACTAGGAGCTGATTTATGTAAAACTACATCATCCATGAATTAAGCTGGAGTGTATGGAATAAGACATTTTTGCTGTTCTTTATAGGCTGCTAGAATGTGATGAGAAGTCTTTTGATCAATTGGAGAATGTGAAAGTAGCAAACAACCGAGAATAGTCAACTTGTGGAGTCCTGTATAGATTCCTGTAATCAAATACGTTGATTAAGTGTTAATATACCGTCTTTTTTTGTAATAACTCTTAAAATGACTACAGCATTTGGTTACTTTGAGTAAAAAAATTCACCTTTTAATGTAAAACAATATTCGCATGGTAAATTGGTGCATCATATGAGATAATTAATCTTGAAGATTTTAGGATCACTGACTTGGTAACTTAAAATGATGACGTTTGCATTTGGATGGACACTTACGGGTATTTTGATTAGGACATTACTAGTTATTGGTTTTAAATGGAGTCTCCATTGAGACTGAATCAAAGGAAAGATATAGGAGAATAACTTTTGGGTGAACTTATGACAGTGAGATCACAAGGAAATTAGTGGCTCTTCATATAGATCACAAGAAAATTAGTGGCTCTTCATACTTATGATTCGACTGCATGAAACTCTTATTTTGGAAGCGAAGATTTCAAATTTGCTGCTTAGAGAGGCACTGTGCCTTTTGTTTTGGAGTTCAAA
>CATIWR010562897.1:0-20693 GCA_949677035.1 Omphalea diandra | reverse complement strand
GGGGAGTGGATGTAGGGATTGTTTTGCCCGAACCACTATAAAATCTTTGTCTCCTTGCAATTCTTTCTTCTTCCCTTAATCTTTAGTTTAAATTTTTTAATCACCAATTCAACCCCCTTCTTGGTGCCTAGGGACAACAAGCGCATATACCACATCTATGGCTTTCACAGTCCTGCAATGGGCATGTTCAGTGTACTTCACAACGTCTCTTGTCACATTTTCTAGAAATATCTTTAGCACACCATGGGTCTCCTTGTATATTAAACCGTTGATCTGCTTCATCCTCACCAAGCAAATCGATGAATTATTGGTTTTATGATACCTTGGATGTTGTCGCAAAGTAATTTCTTGTGATGCTTTGCTCCTCTATTTTCACATCCTGACATTTTTTTCTTCTCTCAACAATATCTCAAATGGAAGATTGATATGAAAAATTTGAGATCGTTTGATTTGGTGGACCACAAACCCACTGCCCATCGCGTTCTACTGCCATAGGAACACTAAGGCAAACATCGCAATCCATAAAAATGGTGAAAAGGGTTTATGAGAAGATAATCATGATTTTTCAATTTATGAATAAAAGATAAGAGATAGATGAGGTCGTAATGGTGTTGTTTTCTATCTGTCTTGTTCTCAATCATGATGGTGTCATCAGTGAAGCTGTCATAAATAAAAGAAGATGGAGAAGAAAATGAAAAAGAGAAAATTTATTAGGTTCTGAATAGAGATGTGTGTGTGTGTGTGTGAGAGAGAGAGAGAGAGGTCACATGCTCTTTCAACAACATGTGTGAGGGACACATTTTAATAATTAAGTCAAATTTGGACTTGATAAGCTATGTTTTGAAAATTTTAGAGTTGATAGGCCATAAAGATAAATTTGGACTCAATTGGACCTGTCCAAATAGTTCAAGGGCTAAAATGGCCTTTTAAGTCCAAATATGATTAGTGCAATAGTTACATCCTAGGGCATCCAAGCCCAAAGTGAGCTGTATCGACATTGTCGTAGCACTTACCGACATTGGGGAAGGGGGAGGTACTAGGAAAGTCTTTCTCGAGAGCGTGTCAAAGATGGCATCGTCGAAAGCCGCAGGAGCAGGGAGTAGTCCGTTGGTAAGAATAGCGGAGATGGAAAGAATGAGTGTGGAGCAACTCAAAGCCCTTAAAGAGCAGACAGATCTCGAAGTCAATTTATTGCAAGACAGTCTCAACAACATTCGCACAGCCACCACCCGCCTGGAGGTCGCCTCCTCCGCCCTCCACGATCTCTCCCTCCGTCCCCAAGGTTTTCATCATTTTCAAATTCCCTTTTCCCATATTTGCTCGGTTTCTTTAATGCCTTTAAACTGTAATTTAGGAAAGAAAATGCTGGTGCCTCTTACTGCGTCGCTTTATGTACCTGGAACGCTCGATGACGCTGACAAAGTACTTGTTGATATCGGCACTGGCTACTTTATTGAGGTGTTTTCTAATTCCTTCTTCTATCAATAGATCATAGAATTTTATTGTATCCCATCAAAATGTGTCAGCTGCAAAAAGAAGTAGCAAAGAAAAATTAATACGAAGGCATATGTCTGATTGTTTCTTCAACATCCATTAATTTTTCTTTTTGGTTGCTGTTGTGGTAATATTAGAAAACAATGGTTGAAGGCAAAGATTATTGCGAGCGCAAGATCAACTTGCTGAAATCTAATTTCGATCAACTTGTTGAGGTATGCATCTGACAATATCTATGTTGATTGAAGCGGTTGTATATATTTGATGATATGTAAAGGAAGTAGAAGCTGTAATTTCTAGCACTGCTTCTGCAGGAAAGGAAGAGCTTCTAAAAATTGAATAGCCATTTGCCATGAGAACCTAAATTTTATCAGTGCCTACTATATGAAATTGACTGTTTTGTGTTCTTGAATTTCCCACTTTCTGCATCAGTATATGAGTAGCATTTATGTCCAAATTGAATGAATAATATTTTGTTAATTCTTTCATCCTCTCAATAGGTCTCAAAACTTCTATAGGTTTGCATTTGAAATCCCGATATTTGAGATTCATTTTATTTAATTCAAAATGCATTAATAAGGACCTGGAAGAGAACAAATAAACTTTGATATCAAATCTTACTTGGAGTGTTTTTAGTATAAATGAATTCCTTGAGTTTCATTTTATTTAATTCAAAATGCATTAATAAGGACCTGGAGTTATAAAGGAAGAGAACGAATAAACTTTGATATCAAATTTTACTACGAGTGTTTTTAGTATAAATGAATTCCTTAAAATGTTATGTCGTTAATTTATAGATTCATGTTTGTCATGCTTGGTATGTGAAATAAGTCATTTCAAATTCTTTTTTTTTTTTTAAATAAATTGTATTAAAACTAATTAAATTTGCAAATGAATTTTGAAATAACAATGTGTACAAGCTATTAAAGTTATAAAATTGAAGTAAAACTGATTAAATTGTATTAAAACTGATTATACATTCAAAATGATTAAATTTGCAAATGAATTTTGAATTAACAATGTGTACAAGCTATTAATGTCACAAAATTGAAGTAAAACCTAATATGGTTATAAATTCAAAAGGCTTAATGACCCAAAAATTAAAAAAAAAAACTTAAATCTTCCTGCAAAATTTCAATTGCAGCCAAAGGTCTTAATTGAATCAGTCATATGTTGAATTGCCTAATTGGTTTCAATTGTGTACAAAGTCAATTAAAAAAGAGTAAAGTATATATTTAGACTAATCGGTCCTTATACTATTTCAATTAGGTAAATAAGGTCCAAAATTATATTTAGACCTTAGTTAAGATAATATTTTGTTGCTTAATTTAGTCCAATTATCATTCAAAAAATTAAAAATTCATTTTATACTTTTCTATTATAAAAAATATTTCATATTTTAATAAAATCTTGAGCACGAAAAATTTAAAAATAAAAAATTTTGAAGTTATAAGCACTAACATATGTCAATATCTCTTTAAAAAATTAATTTTTAATATTTTTAAGTACTAAAAAATTATTTTAATTTTATACAAAATCTCTTATAAAACTTTTAAAAAAACTCAGTTGCCTGATATAAATCTCTGCAGTAGCAATAAAACATCAATCTTCCAAATCAATATTCTAAAGAAACACAGCATTGAAACAAAGAATTTCATGTAAAAGAAAAATTAAAGATTTTGCAGTTTTTATTTTTATTTCTTAATTCCGGTTAAATGTATAAAAATAAATTCTCATCATTGGAAATATTTTTTTCCTTTTTGAGAAATGTTTAATTATTTATCATGTAAAAGTACAAATGGATTTTCAATATTTTTTTAATATAAATTGGAATAAATTGAGCCAAAATGAAACTATTCTTTTAATTAAGATCTACACTTTAATTTTGGGTCTAGTTAAATTTATTGAAATAGTAAAAGAGTTAATTCAGTCTAAATGTATACTTTATTGTAATTTTTATTTTAGGTATAATTAAAATCAATTGGGCAAATTGAAGTATAATTGACACAATTATAAGCTTTGGGTGCAATTGACATTTTGCTAAAAGATTTGGGTTTTTAGGTCATTAGGCCAATTCAAAATGAATTCTACATTTAATTCAAACATGAGAATTCATTTACAGCATGCTATTGGGATAACATACTTTGATTTGCTCATTAGACCCCTTATTGCATCATATCACTAGTAGAATAGTTTTGACACATTGTTTGTAAACGTGTTGCTGTGCACAATCATGTGAAGACTTGATACAATGAATGAATGGGGGTATCTTTTCAATTTTTGGTTTCAAAAGTTATAAAAAAATGCATTATTAAATGCATTTCATGTCCTCTTAGACCATGAGTCACATCTATTGATTGAAGGTATTACATATTGAGTTTCGCTCATGAATTATGGAAAATGAGACATTTTCTGTAGCTTGAATTTGAATTTTTAAAATTTAAGTTAGATGTACTTTGCCCATGCCTGTCATGTAATCCTTGTTTGTTGGATTTGGTGAAAAAAATGGTTGTGCAAGAAAAGTATTTCTAAAATCTATTTCTAAGGTATGTTGTTTAGAAAAATATGCTTAAATTATATTGTTTAGTTGCACTAGTTTTTAATTATTGTACTGGAAATCTTTTATCTCTTAGCCATACAAGTTTCAAAAGTATAAGTGAAAGACAAAAGGACAGAAGTTCCCATTTTCCTAGTACTCAGTCTCTTGCTCTTTTCCCTGTTTTGTGTGTGCATGTGTGCATGCTCTTTGCTCTACCATTTCCTACCAGTGAAACAGATCTTATTGTTCTTAATGAGCGATAAAAGTAAGAAAAAATGGTTAGGTTGAAGTTGAAGTATGGCTTTTACAATTTGCTTTGTCCTTTTCATCAGTTCTTGAAGTTATTTATTTATTTTTTTTTTTTTTAAGAAGTCTCTAAGAGTTTTCTTATCTCAAGGATTTCTAGTCTTTTTTTTTTGTTTCTAGTTTTCTTTTAGAGTTCTCTTGTTCATGTGAGGCTATGAGTGAGAGAAAACTAGTCTAGTTTCCTTCTTGGATACCTGAAAACTTTATATCCTAGTCATATTTTCTTCGCCTCAAAATTTGAGTACCAGAAAAAGAAAAGGACTCCATGAATCCCCACAGGATAAGAAGAATCCTCAAAAGGCTCCACCATGAGACAGGTGGCTGAAAGGGTCTTGAGAAGTTTTATCTCATGCAAGATGGGTGAGGGAAAAATAGGCTTGAGTTGGAATGTTGAAGAATGTTAAGTGGGTTAGCAATCCCACAGCAAAGCCTATTAAATGTAAATGGGTGTGTGGATGGAATAGTTTTTTCGTGAAGCAAGACTTGTGAAGGATCTATACTCTATGAGATTTCTTTGTCAAGTGAAAAACAAAGAATTGATCAAATATGCAGCACGATGAAGCAAACCTTTGACAAGGGGTTTTGTTTTTTCAGATTGCTAAATGTATAGATTGTATATGTGATGCAATTGGTGCAAAAGGTTTTGTATTGGATTTTTATAAGAATAATGAAAGAGTTACTAAAGTAGGGTTGTTAGAAAAGTATGATTAAGTTATGATGTTTAATTGTAGTCCTAAAGTTTTATAGGAGAAATCTTGTATCTCCTAGCTAAGTAATTTGTGAAAGTACACAGAATGAAACTGGAAATTTAAAATCTGTCTAAAAGAATTTGGTATAATGGGGGTAGCTTCTTTTGTTTGTTGGATCACTAATGTCTAGATTGTATACATAATGAAATCTATGCAGGAGGTTTTGTATAATAATGAAGAGTTCCTAATATCCTATTAGTATAAATAACTTAGATTAATTAAAAATATTGTGTGAACCACTTCAATGCTAAACAAAATCATCTAAATACTAGATAATAATTGCTTTGAGATTTGTGCTACTAATATTGGTTAATTCAATCCCCATTTTTGTTTGCACTTAGGAAAGCTGATTGGAGCATCCTAGATAGCTAATTTTTTATAGTCAGATTGTGTGACCCAAAAGCAAATTGCTAGAGGTGTAGAATATTGTGGTAACATTGGGAGAGAATTTCATTTTCCTGGAACTCAGTTGCTCTTTTTTCTTTTTGTTGTTTTGTCTGTGGTTATGTGCACCACAGCACTCTTTGCTCTACCATTTTCAATTCAACATCATGTGTTTAAAGCTTAAAAACAACTAAAAGCTTGTTCTGCTATTGTTTTGTTGATGTGGCTCTGATGCTTGAATTCTATGGTATTGGACACTGTTAGGCCTGAGCTTGACTCCTTTTTCACCTCTCTTTGTGTGCTTGTTTCTCCATCTCTCTTATGAATTATATGAATCTGTCCTGGCCTGCACAGTTGTCCTGGAAAAATTTTTCTTCAGTTGATAAAAGTACTGTTATGAATTCTAGTGTTGTCTGTGGGGCCTATGATGCTCTTTGCTTTTTTGTTTTTTTTTTTTGGGACTTATTTTTCCCCATGTTCTTTGAAATTATCGCTGATCGATAAATTCACTAATTTCAATTTGTATCAATACTATCACTTTAATTTTTATTTCACTGAAGTCACTGTTACTGGATTTTTGATAAAATTTGAGCCAAATTTCACATGATAACTAAATAAAATTTTTGATTAGGTAGCTCTATAGGTTATGAGGTTTTGCCACTCGTGATATTTGGCTAAAAGATTGGCAACAACTATTTATTGAGAAATCATCAAACCTGAGTGATTTTATTGATACAAATTGAACTGTGATCAACGCAAGGAGATATAGTGAGACTTCGGGTGACCATGAATGATATTAACAGCATTTCATTTTTAGGAGTAATTCATCTGTAAGTAGAAGCTTAGTAAATTAATCAGTTGCTACTTTTTAAATTTTCTTTTTCCATCTTTTTTCCTTGTTGCTTGTCTAGCATTCACTTGCATGAAATTCTGAATGCAGCTTACATCCAAGAAGAAGACAGTTGCAGATGAAGCTGGGGCAGTTTTACAGGCAAGGTTGAAGCAGCTGACCCCTGCGAAATAGGAATTCTGGGATCTTGTAATGTTTTATTAAATTCTCAATAACTAGGACAGTGGAAAGTTATTGCTAAGAAAAAGTGTATTTAGGGCCAGCTTAGAAAGTGTTTCAGGAAGTGATCTTTACTTTGCCAACCATATGTTAATCTTTGAATGGTGAGCAGGATCTTTTCTGATCGAAATTGGCGAACCATAGATATATTCAAGCAACAACGTCTAGAGTTCAAATAGGTTAACATTTTTTTTAAAAAAAAAATTCTAAATTCAGATGAATTTTACCATTGATAATAAAAATTGCTACCGAATTTAACGAATTCAGCCAGGACACCGCTATCATTTCAAAAATATTTTGCTACAATAGCTGAGATTTGATTGGTTGAAGTGTTGGACAACTTCATTGTAGAAATTTGTAGCAAGAATTAACGGGATGATATGTACAAATACTCACACGCACGCTACCCATGTAAAAACTTGTAAATGGAATTAACTGGATGATATATACGAACACGCATGTGCACATATACATATATACATGTGTGTGTGATTGCTCTTTGTAGTTCTAGAGTCATCGTTTCAAGAGTATTTAAGCGTGTTCAGAATCCTATTTTGTTATCCTTAGGTGACATACCTGTGTAGTGATCTTTTTCTTTATTATATCTCTACTTAGTTGAACTTTATACCTATGGAGCCATTGATTTATTTTGAATGAGGAGATAGGCATTTAAAGATATACTTGAAGTGATTGGAAAGAGTTGAAATTGAAATAGAACCAAACTTTAATAAATTGTCTATTAAAAAGAGATGTACAAAAGGACTTTTAATGTTATAAAGAGATCTTATTTAATAGGTAACAATGAGGGAGCCATTGATCAATTTTTAAGTGGCACATATCAAAAGATATATTTGAGGGAATTGGGAAGAAATTAAATTGGTAGGGAGTTGGACCCTAATAAAGTAAACTGTCTATTGATATCCTGATGAGTTTGGAGGAAAGGATCATATTTAATAGGTGGAAATGAGGAAGAAAGAGATTTATTTTTAATGAGGCAGCATGCAGACGACTGCAGACAGTTTAGATTGAAGGGGAGCTAGAGTTCAATGAAATAAACTGTCTATTAACATTTTTTTAATGAACTTGAATTCAATCACTATATCTTGCTAGACCTTGGATATTGTAGGATGGACGTATCCAAAATGTAGATATAGGATTCTTTGCATTAGTAGAGCGAGATAATGTTGCGTGTTAGTAATACTCAAGGAATAATTCAGAGAGAACGTAAGAGAAAGAGTAGACAATTTTAACAAGCTTAGATATCATGTGGTAGATGAATTAAATAAAACTTCAAAATATTTAAAGTAAGGAATGCTTATATAACAACTCAAATGAGAAATATCAAGAAATACATTGAGGTATAGTAAACTAGAAGTATGTATTACGATATATCAAAATATGTGTTAAGAGGTATCAATAGGAAAAACATATATATTGCATGCATTGGTATAATATAGATTAAGATTAGATGATATGAAAGAGTGAGAGAATAAATAATATGTTAAAAGAAAGTGAGAGCTAAAGGGCCTCTTGAAATATAGAAGGGATATTTATAGTGGGGAAGAGAGAATAATATAATTTAGTAAGGTGAAGTATTATAATTACTTTAATTAAATAGCATATAGAAAAGTGACATATGTCTAAGAGGACACATGGTTGACACTTAAGTCCACTAAAAAAGGTTAAAGAGACATACTCTCAAATGAGCCCTATTTCAAGGTCACCAAGTCAAATCTCTCTAAATTGTGCCACATATATGAGATCAATTGTAAAATTTTGTCACTAATCTTGAATTAATTTTTTGTATCTACAAACATTTATCTCACCTTTTAAATAAATAGAAATTCTATCATTTTAAGATCTTGCTATATGACAATACATTAATGATTATGAATTATTACCATCCACTATAATATTCACAATTCATCCTATTAAAAGAGGTTTTGCTTTAATTTTCAATGACTTTTCTCTCCATAAACATTCTCTCACTAAAATCCTCTTTTCAAAATTTTCCTCACTTTTAACTAGTAATCCTTGCAAAGTTTATTAACCTTCTCATACCTTTACCTTTATATGTTCCCTTTTCATCCACCACTTGAGTCTCCCCTCAAAGACATCTCTCTTATTCTCATGTCACATATGCATAAGAGTTTATTAACATTGTATCCTTTTCCTTTGTGCCTTGCTCTAACTCATCTCTCATATTATAATTATTTGTATACAACACTATCTTTTCCCTTTTCCACTAGCACAGTAAAAGAGAGGCCTCATTTACATTTTGGCACTTTAGTAAGGTGTATGGAATGGTAATATGCTAATAATATTTACAAGAAGAGTAAGATGATTCTTGTAAGCATAAGCTATCTTCCAACCCTTATTATCATGAGACTCTTCTTATTGATTTTTTTGTAAAGTAACCAATCAGGCTTATTAATAGAAAACATATAATTCATGAAAATTATTAGAAGATACTCCTGTGAGAAAAACCTCTTTATATAATCTTATACAAGAGAAACAATTGCTCCCAACATGAATACAATGAACAATCTTCTCTTTGCCACATGAACTTAAAGATATACTCCTTGTAAAATACCACACAATATGAAAAAGTGATGAAGAACCCACTTTGCACATATGAAATAATGTCATCTCTAGTGCTCTCCCTTCATGAAAGACACCTTTATGCCCTCTCCTTTCATGAAGGACATATAAGCCTTCTTTCTTATATAAGACACCTTTAAGTCACCATTAAAAGGCACCTATAAGCCTTCCACCTTGAAGGCATTTTATGGAGTGGACAAGCACACAACACATTTAGACACTTTCAAAATAAGCGTATGAGCATACTTTTTAACCTACTTAGAGAAAAAGGGAGTCACAACTTATAAAATCACCTAAGTAAAGGGAGTATATGTCAATGGTGAAATCTTTAAGTTACTTATATATCCTTTTGATTTGAGAATCATGACATTATAGTTCTTCTTTATAGAAGGACTTAGACAAGGGGTGTAAGAGGGAGATAAAACATGCTGAGTTTTTTATTATGGATACTGACCAAGAGAATGTTTATGAGCCTCGCTTATTGTAAGTCTAGAGTCTTATTAGAGAATGAAAGCTAACGTAAATTGAATTATGCTCCAATGGAGGTTAAGTTTGAGTTGACATTGATTAATGTTCTGAATTGAAATTGACTTGCCTTAATGGAGCTTCACTTCAGATGACTATTTTTATTAGGATCCCTAAATATAATCACATGATAAATGGATTCCAAAATGGTCCAAAAACATAAAACAACATTAAACAATCTATCATGTTATTCCCTCTCCTTTTTCCAAAGGTGTTAGTTTTAGCTCTATAGGGAGAGAAGGAAGGCTAAGGTTCAAGCTCTTGAATGTATATTTGATAGTAGTTCAATGTAAGCCTTATAGTAGTGACTAGATTAAGATTCTTTTGGTCATGAAAAGATGATGCTCCAAAAGGTCAAGCAATGATAAACTCTAAGTTTTACAAAGGTAAGCTTTAGGCCATGTCAAAGAAGAATACTAATTAAGTAAAACTATGACTCAAAAAAGTAAGTATAGTTACTTTAAACAAAGGTTATATGAGGCCTTTTATAATAAAGACTGAGGTATATGAAGTGAGAATATAAAGAAAACATAAGTTGGTGGAAATGGAGTAATGTACAAATGGGTATGTGAAGCACAAAATTTTAAACATGAGTAAAACACACAAATAGGGTTAATATACTAAGAACAAAACATAAAGAGATAAAAGAACACCAAGGAAATTATAAAGTCATGAAGTTAAAGTGTGTGATGGATCAAAACACTAAAAATAAGAAAAACATAATATCAAAATAAAAAAATAGAAATAGGGAAGCTATATATGGAAGAAAATAGATGATATGTTTAAAAAGATGTGTGAATAAAGATTAAAAGTTGAAAATAAAAGAAACATGTAACACTCAATTTTCCTAAATGCATGTTTTAGGGGGGTGTTTAAAGGGTTTTTACAGTGCTTCTAAGGTTAGGACTTAAGTCCCAATCGTTAAAACTATTTTAAGGTAAGAATTGAAGTGTTTCTAGAGGTTAGGGCTTTAACCCACTTGGTTAGGTTCACACTTGGCTAGGTAGGAAATGAAAAGAATTGCATTTTCAAGTAGTATGCCATTATATGATGGATTCATATTGAACCATATAAGTTCTTAACTCTTATTTTGATAATTATAAATAAGTTTTGATCAAACATTTGTGCAAGTTCTTTAAGTTTGATCTTGTAGGTCCCTCATCTTACTATTTCATAAGAATATTAGATGGGTTCCTAACTTAAATTTGATGTAAAAGCCAAATGTTCAAGTATTGGAAGCATAAACACTATCAACCATGGTATAAGTAATCCTAACAACCATTGAATGTCACCAATGACTATTGAATATTGCTAACAATCATTGAAGCCTTTCAACGACCAATGGTAAAAATACTTAGGGAAATTGAAAAAGCTAGGAAGACCTTTTCAAAGTGTCAACAATTGTGGGGATGTGCACTAATTATCATTGAAGGCATAATAAAAGCATTAGAGTTTTGCAACATCCATGGGAAAAGTCTTGTGAAACTAGCTAAACATTTTGTAAGTACCAATAAGGCGTGGACCACTAGGACAACGACCGTGGAACATATTCTAATGAGACATTGAGATTTTCTAATGACTATGAAAAAAACTCAACAAAAGTAGTTAAACTTTTAGGATAAGCCCAAGAATGGTGGAAGATGTCACCAATAAATGTTCAAAAAATCCAATGATCATAGGCCAAATCTAATGATCATTAGAAATAACAGTTTGATGAGGAAAGAGAAAGCCAGTACCTAGAAACCTTTTCTATAACTAGTACCAATAAGCATTAGATTATCCCGATGATCGTGGATAAAGAAGTTAGTTTGTAGCTAATGATCATTAAGTTATAGCAATAGGCATCAATCAAGCCTTATAAACATCGAATTTCACCAGTGAGAGCTAAACCTGCATAACAACTTTCGATAATTGGACAATAGTTTAATGGCTAGTTTTAGTTTTTCCTCATATATAAGTAACTGAAGATGAAAGACTCAATAAAAGAAATGTTCCATCTGAAAGAGCAATCATTTTGTGTCAATTTTCAAGATAAAAGGAGTAATCTAAAGCATAAAAAATGTAGCCTTCAAATTAAGCTTGTTCAAGTGCTTATATGATATCTTCAAAGGAAAGAAAAAGTTAAACCTTTCAAAGTATCATAGTAACTTAACCCTTTTAAGTTCATTATAAAGTGTAAGTTTATCATCCAAATGTAAATGCTTGAGTGTGAGAGTATTCCTTCTATAATTCTTATAAGCTTGTGTCAGGATACTTTGTGGGTTGGATAATCCTAAAACTATAACTAATGTGAAAGGTGTAAGATAATACATGTGAACTATGAGTAGTGCCTAAAAACTACTTGTTTAAGCTTTAGATGGTGCCCGAAAATACACCTTGTGTAGGCTTAAGTGGTGCCTATTTAAATTCACTTTGTAAAGTTTATTGATAACACTTGTAAGCTATCTAGTTAGCAGAATCTCTAGTGAATCTAAAAGAAAGGACGTAGGAGTAGTTTGAGCCAAACCTCTATAAAACTTGGTATCATTGTATAATTGATTCTCCTTTTCAATTCTAGGAAACGTTTTTAATTTGTCACTACTTTATTCAACCCTCGTTCCTACCTTCTTGGGCATCTTAAGACCATAAGCTGTATTAGAGCAAGTTTCTTTAATTAAGATTAAGTGTTAAGAACAAAAATATGGTAATCAAAAAGAGTCTCAATCAATCTATAATCCTTCATTCTTCAAGGATGATGACTATAGATACTAGAAGAAAAAAATAAAAATCTTCTAAGATAGTGAGACCACAGATCTTTAGGACATTATATAAAAAGGAACAAAAGTTCCTACTAAGCTAGTAAGAGACATTTTAGTCATAAAGAAGAAAAGTGAGCGGACTATTGAAGAAAAAATGCCAATTTTAATAGTAGAAGGGCCATACATGTCTTATTATGTGCACTTCATAAATCTCAATATGTTAAGTTATAGATGTATAATTATGCAAAAGAGATTAAGTTACTCTTCAAACATAATGTAAAGATACTAGTGACATGAAAGAGAAGAAGATCTAAATGCACATTTACAAATATGAGAAATTTGCATACAAGCCTAATGAGTCCATTACTACAACATATAATAAGTTCTAAACATAGTTATAACTCTTACAAGATTAGGCAAAGTCTTCTCCAATGAAGATATGGTGCAAAGCTATAAAGGAAACTTCCCTAGAAGAAATAGGAAGTTAAAAGTATTGCCATAGAGAAGGTAAACAAGATAGAAAGAATGACTCTAGATGAACTAATGGGAAAGCTGTTGGCTCATGAGATCATTTTGAATGACCCATTAGTAGAAGAAGGTTCTAAAAAGAATGATATGGTCTTCAAGGCTAAAAAGATATATACAAAAAACTTATCCACCTTTTCGCTAACCTCTTCTAGTAAGAGTGATGATAACAGTAAAGATAATCAATTGGCTCTCATCACCAACTAAATGAAGAGATTTCTTTTCAATAAAAAGGTAAAGATGAAGAAAAAACATAAGAAGAGGAGCTCCAAAAGCCAAAAAAAAACATAAGAATAGGAGCTCTAAAAGCCAAGTCATTTGGTACTGATGCAATAAAAAAGGGCATGTCTAAATAGACTATCTAAGGTTAAAGAGAACAAGCATCCGTCTAAGAAGCGCCATTCCAAAAAAGGGAGAGAAGCATTCAAGGCAATCTGGGATGACATTAGTGATTCAAAAGCTGATAACTTAAGAGATAAAAAGGAAATTGCCAACTTCTGCTTCATGGTTATAAAAGATGAACCATGCACCTCCTCAAGCGATGAAGGAAGTTAGAGGGATGATGAATATGAAGTAAATTCATTTGACTTATACTTAAGGGAAAATCTTTATGGTCTTATTATTAAGCTCACTAAGAGTTATGACTCTTTAAAGTCATATTCATCATCTCTTCAAAAGGAGAACAAGATATTAAAAGATTCTTAAGAATTTTAACTCTCTCATTAAAAAGGTAGAGTCACTTAATAGTGAAAACAATAACCTTAAGGAGAATATTTTTAAATTCTCCAAAGGGATGGAGAAATTAGACTCCATTCTAGAAATACAAAGGAGTCCTTGCATAAAACATGGACTAAGATACATTGGATCCTCTTCTTTTACTCCTTTCACCTCTTAAACCACATTTGTGAGAGCTAAAGACATAAAGACATCTATCCTCCAAAACTTAACAACCTAAGGCTCTATAAGAGGCAAACTTAAATGCCAAGAGGAAAGGAAAAATCCTCTTATAAGAGACTTAGTCGCATTAGGAGTAACCATGCATTCATCTACCAATCTTATAAAAGGTAAAATGCACATAGATATTATGCATGGCATCCATATAGATTTCACCAAAATATGCATAGGAGCACCCATATATATGTGCCCATTAGAAAATTCTAAATAATGGACGCATCTAACACCTTTGGTAGTCTAGGATATACTTTCAAATGGTTTACATCAAGGTTTAATGCATAAAAGAGGCATACATTTAGGAAACAGTTTGTGCATACTTTTCCTAAAGTAAAAAAAAAAAAAACTTACATATTTTGATAAAGATTACTATAATTATGGCATGTATGGTCATATTACATATCATTGCTTTATAATTCTAACATGTATGGTCATATTACATATCATTGCTTGTTTAGAAGGCATGATAAGAAGCTGAGAACAATTAACCCTGAAAGACCTGTGATAATTTAGGTACCTAAAAATAAATGATTTCTTTGCCTTACATGTGTGCTTGTAATCCAAGGTTGAAAAAGATGAATGGTACCTTGATAGTTGATATTCTAAGCACATGACATGGGATATCAAGTTCTTCACCAAAGTTGAGAAGATAGAAGTACTTGGTAATGTCTCTTTTGGAGATAATGGCAAGACAAAGATAGTAGGTAAGGATGTTGATTCACCCATCCTCAATAAGGTTCTTTTGGTTAATGGTCTCAAACATAACCTTCTTAGTGTAAGTCAATTGTGTGACACAGGTTTAAGGGTTATGTTTAAACCACAAGCTTGCTATGTATAAAGGACAAGTGACAATAAGATTTTATTTATCAATAGAAAAGTATAACATATTTATGTTATTGATTTGAATTCCTTAACTAATAATAGTGTCAAACGTTTAGTTACAATAGTAAATGAAGGTAAAACTTAGTACAAGAGGCTAAGACATGAAAGCATGGAGCTATTGATACAAAAGCTTCGTAGGACGCATTATCTCTTCCATATACAATTGAGATAACTTGTTTATTAAATATACGGTCCTAACAAGAATGAAGTGTCCATTTTTAGTCAATCTATCAATAATGACCTACATAGAATCGTGCATGTTAGAAGCAATAGGTAATTTAATGACAAAATCCATAATTATGTTTTCCCATTTCCACTCAGGAATCTATAATGGATTAAGCATACCTACAGGTTTTTAATGCTCAATCTTGACCTTTTAACTGGTCGTACATGAGATGATATGTTAAGCTATGTTTTTCTTCATGGTTTTCCACTAATACCTCTCTATCATATCTTGGTACATTTTAGTGGCTCTTGGATGAATGCTATAGGTTGTATTATAAACTTCTCTCATTACCTCCTCTCGTAAATCATCAACCTTAGGAGCACATATTTGCATGCCATAGTATGGAACACAATATAGTCAAATATGAAGTCAAGGGCTCTTTTGCATTGCGTTGCATTAGCTAGTTTCACCAATTCAAGGTCTCAATGTTAAGTTTAACCAATTTTGTTTATCAATAGTGGTCTAACTATTATTTGAGCTAAAAATAAGCTAAGCTTTGTCAGTTCTGATTCAATATCAGATGAAAGGAATTGCTATACTTATTGCACAATATGTTTCCTCTATATCTAAGTATGAGCTAAACTCTCTATCGACTTACTACTTAAACCATCTCTACAACATTAGTTTTACTTAGGTAGGAGTTTTTGAATTTTGAACTCCCTAATCAATTTTCCTTAACTCCCCATTCATTTAAACCTCTAGTTCTTCTATATTTGTCACACACCTTCATAGTTTCATTCATCAAACTTCTTATTCTTCAAAACTTATTCTTCTCTTCATCCATTTTTTTTTCCTTTAGCTTTCCTATGTCTTTGCCTCATTAAACACTGCAAAGCAGTGGCTCTAAAAACATAATAATCATCATTAAGAATGAGCAAAATTTAAACCCAAGATCAAAGGCATGACTTAGCTTAAGATACCAACCTCCTTGCCCCATCTATAATGAAAAAGAAAGTGAGAGATATCTTTCTCTCAACTCTAGGAATCTTTTGTCTTGTAGGTTTTTGGATGAGCCAACATTAGCTCAATTGGGGGTAGATAGGAAAATAAGATAGATTCTAGGAAATTTAAGGTGGACATATTTAATTTTACTCAATATCATACTTTAAAAGGTTAAACTTAGAGTTTTCTACTACACTTCATTTTGATAATCCCTAGCTTTTAGGCTTTTTAGGAATGAGTACAAGATTAATCAAAACATAATGAAAGATATCTTTAGGTTGCCATGAGGTGGTATGTGTGATTATCTAAAACTTTCAATGCCACTTATTTTTGGTACTATATTTTAGGTGTTTCTATTTTAAACCTTCATCAAGCCTCTAGTCATTCAATAAGGGGATCAATGTTACATGTTATTCCAAAGATTCGTGTCAAATGCAATCTTTAAAAAGTAAGAGAACACCAAGTTGACAAAAAAAGAGTTATTTTTCTTTGGTGTGGTAAATATAATGTGAAGGCCTTTATAACCAATTGTTTATTTCAAAACTTAAAAAATGTGGTAAAGTATTCTAGGCATGCAAATAGGTTAAGGCATATTGTCACGGGCTTAGCCATCCATTCATCTAGTTTTGATCCTTTGCACATATAGGAGGAAGCATTGCCATTTTGAAATAATGAAATAATCACGCTAGGGAATTTTCTCTCTTTAAATCAAGTGATAGAAAATGAGATGGCCAATGACTTGGCCTAAATCCCTTCAAGATTTAAGGCTTCTTTGCATACCATATCGCTTATTAAAAGGGTCCAACATTCTATCAAGATCAAGAGTACAACGTAAGAATCTAACATTATCACTGATGTAAAGGTAAATGCTATAAACATGTTGAAAGACTAGAGAAAACTCCTAGTGGAATTATTAAGGAATCCATTTGATGATATTGATAAATCTTTGAGAGAGAGATATTTGAATTATCATTAGCACCAAAGGTGTTGTAACATAAAGGGAAAAATGAAGAACTCTTAAGATGTTTAGATCTTAAGAAAGTTATGATTGTTATGGTAGAGATGCACAAGGGTATTTATGGTGCTTTCTAATTAGGAGTTTAAATGAAGGATTTGTTGCAAAGATATAGTTTCTTTGGGACCTTTATGAAAGATTATATAAAATATGTTAAAAGTTACTAGGAGTGCCAAGCCACAACCCTATGTAGCATTAACCATCGATAAAATTTCATCCTATCATTAAACCATATTCATTTTATGGGTGGGCTATGGATATAATTGGTCAAATATACCCTTCATTATCTACTCAACATTATTTTATTTTAGTAGCTACCTACTATTTTATAAAGTGGGTGGAAGTAGCTCCTTTCAAGATAATCAAGCAACAAGTGGTTATTCAATTCATAAAACAACATATTTTTAATTGATTTAGCCTCCCTTAAATGATAACTACCGATCAGGTTACCATCTTTATAAGAAAAGATATATAGGAATTTGTAAGATAGTATGGCTTTAAATTTATCCATGCCATACTATATTATGTCTAAGCTATTAGGTAAGTAGAGGCTATAAGTAAGGCCCTAAAGCTAAACATACAAAACACCATTAAGGATAACTTAAGAAGATGGTATGACGTATTATAGAAAGTACTATGGGCTAAAAAAACCATCAAGAAGATGGCCATGAAAGTATCCTTGTTTAAACAGGTTTATGGTTATAGTGCAATGATACTAGTGGAGCTTAGAGTCTTATCACTCGTAAGAATCATACAAGAATCCATAACTACATATGATTATAAGAGAAGTATGGTAGCAGAACTTATGGATTTAGATGAAGAGAGATGTAATGCATTAACTCATTTAGAAGCTTAAAAGAGGTAAGTAAAAAAAGCCATAAAAGTAAAAATAAAACTCTACCATGAAGGACAAGCAGTACAAAATGTTATTTTACCACTTGGGTTGAAAGATAATTAGATGGGTAAGTGGTCAACAAGTTAAAAAGGATTTTTCTTTCAAAAAAATATTGGTAGAAGGAGCTTGTGTAACATCCCCCAATCAATGTGTCATTAGAATGACTACAAGTGTTAACTTAAGGTGCTTAGGGATTTGAAAATCCCACATCAAAAGTTAACAAGAAAGGTTAGTATCTTATATAAGTGTGGACCTAATTGCTATAGTAACCTAACTTAACCATTTTAGGTTATGTAGTTTGACAGTTATTCATAGGTTATGCAAGACAATTAAGTTCAAACCATTACAATTGATACAAAAATCACATAGTAAGGAAAGAGCTACCTATGGCTAAAGATGAGATGGAGCCTCCTAAGGCACTAGCGAACCACAAACCGATAGGCTACACACTGGCGAAGCACAGTTAGCAACCTAGTGGCATGAGCCTAATTGTAAGCCACCTTATGACAAAGACATCATGAGTCCAAGTAAGGGAAATTATAACATCTCTAATCGAGGTCTCATCTTAAGATGATTTGAATTCCTAGAGGTGTTAGCTTGAGGTGCTTAGGGATTTGAAAATCCCACATTCAAAGTTAACAATAAAGGTTAGCAATATATATAGCTTTAAGCCCAATTACTGTAGTAATTTAGGTTAACCATTTAAGGCTATGTGGTTTGGTTGTTATTCATATGATATACAGGACAATCAAGCTTAAGGATTTGGAAATCCTATATCAAAAGTTAACAAGAAAGGTTAGTAACATATATAGGTTTAAGCCCAATTACTGTAGTAATTCGGTTAACCATTTTAGGCTATATAGTTTAGCTACTATTCATAGATTATGCAAGACAGTCAAGCTTAAGACATTATAGCTTATTAATTAGTCAATTTAAATGGTGGGCTCCATGAAAGGGGTATCACTGGCAAAATCATTCAATTTGGGAGTCAATAAATAAAGAAGAGTTTGAAAAATATGAGCTACCTTAAAAAGATAGCCCCAAGGGCTACAAGTGTTGATAGTTTATTTTTCCATTCTTCCATAAAGTTTGGGTTGTAAAAGCTAAGTAACTAAATAATATCCTTAGTTTATGGCAATGACGGCAAAAAATGACACATGATGTTAATATACTCAAAAGGTACAACTTCTACCACAAGATGTATAATACTGGTCACTTATAATAGTATTTTTCCCATAATCTATAGCATTGAAAATTGAAAATAGCGTTAAAAGATATGTTTAATTCATATAAAGGCAATATATTGTAGAGACTCAATCAAAGCATGCATACATGGATGAATAACCATAAAGAATATAAGTAAAATAATAGGTGTATCCCTTTATTAGATGATAGTAGTTGTTGACATAGAATGTATCAAAAAGATTTTTATGGCTGAAAAATGATATTTAAGCCAATAGATACTTAGATAAAAAGAGAAAAAAAAAATTGCCTATAACTACTAATTAAGATTACTAAAGCTTGGAAAGTAAAAATTCTAAGAGTGGAAGAAAGATCTGAAAGTTAGCATCAAAGAGCTATGAGGTCCTTAAGACCTAAAGGTTCATCATTTTGGCGTCTTGAGCAGTGATTTTAACAATGGTGTCCGCCCTGTTTTATCAATTTTAGTTTAAGTTGAATTCAATTGCTCTAACACATTAGAGACTTAACATTATTAATCATTTACTCCATATCATGGACCAATATTCATTTCTTTTTGCAAGGTGTCAGTGAGAAGTTTCGATAATTTTAATTTACTGATAAATATAACTAATTTCATTGACTAAAACACGAGTCTTTTTGTTAACAACATCAACATTTACTCACCCTTATTAGTAGAAAGAGTAGTTAGTTAGGTAGTAGAAGCAGCATTAGCATTCAAATTTAAGAAAGGATTAATTATGTTAAAAAGTAAGTTCAACCCATGGTAAAGAGATCCCTCGAGTCATTTGGTAGATTTTCCAAATAGGAAATAAAAGACAACATGTAGAAAGTAGAAGGATGATGTAGTGAGAAGCTACTAAGACAACACAATAGAAAAAGGTTATTTACCTTCCTCTAAGTGAGTAGTAAATGGTGGAGTAAAAGGTCTCTCATCCTTAATGGAATCCTCATGATCATTAAAAGTAATTGCATCTTCAGTGATAGGAATATCTTAGAATAAGGGTTCATGTTTGAGATTGTCTCATCATCTCCATCATTAGTTTGTAAAATTGTCCAGTGAGTCTTTTGTTTAGAAGAATGTTACATGGATAATGCTAATATTAGGAGAATGAAACAAGATATAAGAAATTGGTTGGTACAAAAGGAGGTATAAAAATTGATTCATCTTTAGAAGTGAGTAGCAGCCAGGATAGGTTGCTTGGTTTTCGCAAAAGGCTTCATTTTCTTAGTTACAAGATCTAGCTTTTTCTCTAATTTTGTACTATCTCTAAAAGTCCTCCCTGGCTAAAAGGATAATGTCAATACAAATAAAAGTAAAAATTGAAGAAATAATAAAGCTGGGGAAATTCTACTTTTATGAGACGAGACCATCGGAGATAATAGGACTTAAATTCAGGGAAATTCTACTTTCATGAGACGAGACCATTGGAGATAATAAGACCTCTTATTCTAATGAAAGTTCTTTATTAGTAGGAGTAGTATCCATTGTTGATTAGAATCAAGTGCATGGGTTGTGTGTGTGTGTATGCATGTATGTGTATATCTATGTCTATATACATACATACATACATACATTTATATATATATATATATATGTGTGTGTGTGTGTGTGTGTTTGTGTTTGTGTGTAGAAACACACACACACACAA
>CATIWR010562883.1:0-30255 GCA_949677035.1 Omphalea diandra | reverse complement strand
TGCAAAAGTTATGCATCTAAAAATCGTAAATCCATTATGGAGAAACAACCTAATTCATCCTGTGATTCTGCAACCATGAAACCTTCTCTGAGTGAATCACAAGTTTTGATTCAACATGCAGAAAATATTGTTCCTTCTTTGGAAGAAAATGGTAAGCCAAATAGCAGTATTCCTAATGAATCTTCCCAACGTTCCACATGCAAACTTAATGAAAGTTGCAGTTCAAAGGTAGTTTTTTTTTTCTTAATGTTTTTTTATGCATCTTGAAATTACTTTACGCTTTCTTTACATGATTTTAATTTTTTTCAGGAATGTGGCATTGAGAGTGAGGCATTGATTGGAAAGCGAATTAAATTATTATCTCCTGTTGATAGACGGTGAGGACTTTTTAATGGAAGAAAATACACTCTGGGACATCTATATGTAATTCTAAGTAATATGGTTGGTTTTCTTTTTCAGTTTTTATTTGGGCACAGTGGTTAATTTTAATCCTCACAACAAGACTCACAAGGTGATTATATGTTCTTTGTTTGTTTGTTTCATTTTCTATTTGCTAACAGAAGTTTAGTAATTGGTTGTAAAGTTATTTTAGAATTTGATGGGTACTTAATATAACTATTTTTAGTTCAAGTGTTTTGCTTTTATATCGGTTTCTAGCTTCTGTTCCTCACCTTTCACTTTGCCTTTGGGTTTTGCTGTTATTTGTTCATTACTTCGCAAATTAGATTATTTGTGGCATATATATTTATATTGATGTAGGATAAATGCTTATGAAATTATGATATTTGTTGGAGGAAAATGTGGAACTCCTGCAATATTCTGATGATCATATCACTTTTAGGTCGAAAAGAAATTTATCTTTGTTGATTGTCATTCCATTCCAAATTTCAGTTTCTATATATGTATGTTTATATTTGTGTATTTGATGCCAGTAGTGCACATGTATTCCCTTATTTGATGAAAGCTGCATTTGATTCTGGTGGAAGATGATTATTTTATGTTCTGAGCTATGGTACTTGAGTGTACATGCCTTAGCTCAATTCTTTGATTGTGTATTTAGGACGTTAGTTCTTCCTGCCTCGCTTTGTCTCCCTTTTTCTCTTCTTGTCTTCAATTGGTATTGCAATGCTCTGCTTTGAATTATTTTTAATGTTGTTGACAGATCTCCTATGATAGTGGTGATGTTGACTTGGTATGCTTAGATGGTGAAAGCTGGGAGACTATTAGTGACAATTCCCCGACACAGAAGGTACAAGTGAAACACCAGGAATCTTCAAGTTGCTAGAAAATTTGCACTTGGTATCAGTTTTAGACCTGTAGTGAGTTCCATTGTGTAGGGCTCAATTGAGCTCAAGGGAATTGGATTTAGCCTAAAGTTATGAGACTAATTTATGTTTTAGATAACCAATGAAATTCCAAGCATGAGAATGAACGAATTCAGTCAGTTTTTCCTTGGAAAATTATATCCTATTCTGCAATCATTTATCTTCAAATTTCTTGGCTTCGATTGTCTTTTGCAGGATTGCATTGTTGTGTCAATTATAACTTTTATGGGCATTCTTAAAATATTGTCAATGATGTAGAATTTTAAGTCTTCTAATACCTTTTTATTGATGGATTGTCAGGAGATGACACTGGCAGATGAGTCAAGCATATTCAGTTCAAGTGATTGGTGAGTTATTATTAACATCTTAAAATCTGGGCATGGGCGAGTCGTACTTGTCACATTCATGAAGGCCTCTTCTTTTATGCTACTTTTTCTTGATTGCTATTCGGGCATTATGAATAGAAGGATACTGGATATTCTTCTGGTTTTAGGTTGTTTCTGTTATTTCTTTTTCTGTTTTCATAAGAAAGTGTTCTATGTTCTTGTACGCCAATGAGATGGCGGGGGGGAGTAGAAATTGGAGAACAAGAAATTATAGAATATTTAGGAGCAAAAAGAGAATAATGCAGAACCACAGTGGCTGTATATTAGTTTTCAACTGTGGTTACTTTTATTTTTTGGAGGTGATCTTGGTGAAAATAGAAATTCTATATCATTTCCCCCTTTTCCTCTTCACACAATAGTTGAGACCCATATTTTAATCAATATATATAATTATTTTTGGTCTCAAATTCAGTTTTAGATAGATGATTGTCATTTATCAACTAACTCTTTAACTATGACAAAATTTGGACATTTGTTAAACTAACTGTTTGACGCATAAACAATTAGAATTTTCATATAGAACTACTTAATTAAAATACGAATGAAAATAAGGAATCATTAGTTGAAACTACGAAGTAGACAACTAAAAAATACAAGCTAAAAATGATTTCCATATATTATCTATTTTGAAAATAATGTTATATATTTTATGTGAAAATTTTGTTTTATTAATATTTTAAATATATATTAAATGATAAATTAAATTATAATCCCGAAAATGCGGATTATTGACTAGTTTGTTTTATAGTGTTATTCACAAGCATATCCTTATAAATTATGTTAGGCCATTATTTTAGCTTTTTTCCTTCTGAAATCTGCTTGTTTCTCTCGTCAATTTTTACTTATTTGTGTCTTTTCCTACAAAATGCTGCTGCACTTTTGAATCTGTGAAACATTAATGATGATGCTTGAAAATTTGTTATACTTTGATAATTTGAATCGGGTTATAAGTAGAAACATAGATATTAACTATTTTTAGCTAGCCCTTTTAGTAGTCTGTAAATTTTTTTCTTCAATTAACTTTCTCTTGTCCAGTTGCTAGTGTGTTGTGTGTATGTTGCATATTACACACAGTGGTTTCTGTAAATCATTTGTGATTGCCTTTTGTATGTTGCAGTGATCTTGTTGGCTGCTCTTCTTTCGGGAGTCTTAAAGAATCTGTGAATACATTTGTCGATTATGCTACCACAAAATCAAAAAACTTTGTTAACAAAGAAAATAAGAAGTTTTGTAATGGAGTTACTTCTTTTCCTGGTAATATTCCATAGACTCACTCATTTAATATTGTGTGTTCCCTCTGGGTCTTTCAAAATAATTATTGGAGCAGATGGTATCATGTTCATTATACTTCAAATAGTTATCATTGTCTGTCTTAGTACTTATCATTGTCTGTCTTAGTGCCTTTGTGCACTCCGTGAGTCTAATGTTCAGCTGTTAGTATGTACCGATTAGATAGAGATCAAACATCAGAAGCTAGCCTATCTAACTTTGATTTTGTGATTGTGTAGTTTGAGTCATATATAAATGCAAGAATTATTTTTCTTAAAAGGATGGGTCTAGAGGATTTTTTTTTTTTTTTTGTCGTATAGAGCCATGATTAGATAGTAATTGTAGCTGGTTAAAATTCCATTGGACTGAGGTTAAGCATGATTCGTTTTTTTTAACAACACATCATTTATTTCCAATAAATGCATTTGTATTCATAGTGTTGCTTGCAATTGTTGTAGAACAAGTGATGAAAAAAATGATATGTTTGTTCAGTTGTATATTTTTGTTCCTAATGTTTTGATTGTTAACTTTGGTCAATCAGATTATAGTTGCTAGTATCTTCATTTGTTATGAATCTTTGATGACCTTAATTCTGAAATATTTTATGTTTTTACAAATTTTATAAATTTTCCTCCTGATTGCTCTCTTGCACCTTGCACCTAGGCTGCAGTGTGCCTTGCACCTCTAATGACTACGCATATGGGATCTGCGTATGAATTTAACTTTTAAACCACATCATATGTGCATTGAGTGTATCAAATAACTTCTTCCAATTATCCTATTGAAATTGTCAGAAGTTGCACTCTGATAAACAAAATTATTGCAGTGTTTTTGTGATAATTTCATTTTTGATACAGCAAAGGGGAATAAGGAACAAAAAATTTTCTCAGACACATCAGCGTCACAAGTTACCAATGTTAATGGAGATGCTGTAAGCCTTGCTTCTTTAGTTCTGCCTTCATTTTGGTATTCGCTTTTTTGTTGAGATGACTGAAACTTCAAGAGAATCTTTGCAAAATCTACATCTGTATCTCATGTTGCTAGTTTGTATTATATAGGCCCCATTTAGAAACTTAGATTTCGAACAAATTTAATAGAATTGAGTTGTATTTTAATAATTTTCTTATTTGGAAAGTCTATGTTTAAAAAACTTGAATCCTTTCATTTAAAATAGAAATGATTTGATGAGAAAATCAAATTAAGTAAAAAAAATCATAAGATTTTGAGAATTCAAACTAATTTTAAAATTTAGATAAAATTACTCTAATAAATCTTATTACTTAATTTGACACCATACTTGTTTTAAATAAATAAGGAAATATAAGAAAATAAAATGACATGAATACATTATAGACCCATGCAAAACAATAGAATTCAGTTGAACTCTATAAGATTCATTCTATACAAAAGAATTCTATTACTAAAGTGAGAAAATTCTATTCATAAAATTCTTTTCTCATTTGATTTGTTTCAGACGGGGTCATAATGTTTTACTTTGATGTCAATTTGTTCTTGAGATAGCATTAATTTATCAAAAAGATATTAAAAAGCTTTTTAATTTTTTTTCTAAACTGAGTTTTTGAATGTCTAATTTTGGTGTATTTCTCTAGATGTCCGATTAGCTTACTGCCATGGATCTTAAATTAGGAATAAATAGTTAAATACTAAAATCAGTATATCACTGTATTTTAGTCTTTGTAATTAACTCCATTTCATTTGATTTCAGTTTGAATAAAGATTAATGTAGAGGACAATTTCTAAACAAAGAATCTTCTTGTAGGAAGAAATTTGGATGCAAATAGAAAATGCATTGTCTCCTACTTCTGATTTCAAATTGTCTACTCAACTCCCCTTGATTTGATTTCAGTTTTATATCGCTTTTTTTGTGGGTGATGAACTTAATGATTTAGTTTGTTTCTCTACAGTTAATGTCTATATCTATAAGTGCTGTTGTTGAAAAAGAAGTGCTCATATCTTTGTTTATTTACTATTGGTATGTTTCAGTGGTAAAACTCTGGGCTTGATGTTTTTGTTTTCTTCTTTTAGTTTGTGAGAAGAACACGGCGATGGAAAGGATGAATTGCTTTCAATACCATCTCACTGGCACTTCTTGAGTTGTTAGAATCTGGATCTGGTTTTTAAGAATCACCAGATTCTGTAAGCTCTGGCCTGTAACGCGATGGGCAAATTGCTCTTTAAGTTTTCAAAACTAAGTTTGACAAATACCTAAACATTTTATCTCTGGCCCTTTGTAAATAATCTCTATGTAAATTGTGTATATATGCCCATCAGAAAACAGTTGACAAGAATGCAATGCTACCATCATCAGCGAATAAAATCTTGTCTTGGATGAGGCCTGTTTCACGGTTAATTGCTACTGGTGTATCTAATTGGCTTGCTTCTATTTTCTGTTCGTTTATTATAATTCGCATTTGGTTCATAACATGTACTTTGTTGGGGTCCTGAAGATTTGAAGTTATGGTGGGTTTAAGTCCAATTAATAGTCTTTGGGATTCTATATGGGTTGTGAAAAGTGTATATGTGTGGATTATATAAGTTGACACGTTTTTTCAAATTGTTATAGTTTTGTAAAGAAGTGTATCATGTCTCTACCCCGTTTGTTTGTGTTACATTAATCAAAGAAAAATATATATGTGAGTGTGAAGTGTCTTGTCTTTCATTCACAAGAATTAAGAAGTGAGTTGGTTATTCAAGATCTTATATCAGTTGTGTAAAGTGTGTAGGTCATATCGTGCGCAGAGTGTATCTAATATGGAAAATGCTGATTTAAGACCCAACAAATGATGGTAATACTTTAAAATCTATATTAAAGAAATTTGCCAAAAATATTTATTCACATTAATTGTTGGATTAAGTGGGTTCATTAATTTGATATTGGGTCATATATTTAAATTGTGATAACGACCATGGTCGCAAAAGTGTATAATGATATCTGAGTGATCATGGTTGCAAGTCTATAATGATATTAGAGTTACCTCGGTGGTAATGTAATGACAATGATAAATTGTTATGTAATTTGTATGCAAGAAATTGCGAAATGTTGCAAATTAAGAATTATTTTCATAAATTATTAAAATTATGACTTACAATTAAGTAATAAACATAAATTTTGCTCTCTAATGTTTTGAATTTTTAAAGTTAATTTATGAACAATTTTAAAAAGGTAGGTTTGATAAATTTCAATTTGACATAAATGAAATAAACAGAATAGAAAAAAGAATTTGTTTTGTTATATAATATTGTTATCATTGCATAATAATTGTTACGGCCATTATAAATTATAGAATTTTTTTTTATTGTTAAATAACTCTATAACAGTAAAGGAAAATAAAATTATCATTACAGAATAATCGTTATGTAACGTGATGACCGGTTATTTGATTTTACCCGACTCGTGGGTGCCGAAGAGCACTTGTGGTCCAGTGGCAGCTATCGCATTATGGGTCTCGGATTAACCACCATCCTATAGAGAGAGGAAGGTCAAATATAATCGTTACAAATTACTTGTTGTATATAGTTAATGGAATCTGATGCTTGAGACCATATTAAAACATATACAATGATAATATTGTCGGAGCCTATGTCTAATTCCAGTGTACCTTTGTATATTTAACATGCAAATTAGGTTTTCATTTTTTATTCATTTTCACATATTAAGAAGTTTTTAGACTTCACTTATTTTCTCTTTAGATTAGTTCCAGAAAATTTACCTACACAGATTTATGTAAAAAATTATCCAGAAAACTTACCTATACAAATATATGTAAAAAATTATCTTACATAATTTTTCAGTGTATTCAGATCTATGACCATAAAAGAGAAGCACATTTGTGATACGAGGCAACAAAGTCTTCTTGCAAGGATGAATATAGAAATATAACTCTATTTTTATAAAATTTCTTACCAAAGTGACAGAGACAAAAAAAAAAAAAAACCTTTTACATATATGCATATTAAAAAAAAAAAAAAAAAAACCCCAAGGAGGATCGAAATCCTTCCAACAAAAATTTCCTTCTTCACCCACACCTTCGTTTCCTGCACCCGCTCACCTAACAAAACCAAGTAAGTGTTAAAATTGCAATCCTGGTGAGAAGCAGCATAAACCCCGGGACCAAACACTTCCTGCTCTTCACTCTTATCTCTCTCTTCTCGTCGATTCGTTCCTTCCCAACATCATCTTCTCCTGCCTCTCTGCTTGCAGAAAACCAAAAAAAGAAGAAGGGAATATCTTCCAAACCCTACCTGCTACTTGTATGATGCTTCCACGCCTCAATGGCTAACTTGAAAACTGATTCGTCGCTCGCTATTCGCATCGTTCGAGCCTTCTTCGATTTCCTGGACTCCGGTAACCTTATCTCTCTCTCTCTCTCTCTCTCTGCATATGTGTATTGTTGATCACTGTTTATGATCATTTCATGTAGTCTTATTGTATCGATTTGGCATTTCCTTAATTGGATCGCGGAATTAGTAATATGCTAATTGATTGATTGTGCATTAACGTTATTTGTTTGTTTAACCTAGTAAAAATGGTATTGTCATAGTTGAACCTGCCGCTGGAGTTGATGTTGAAGGTCTGGAGGTTGCTAGGGACTGTTTGAGTGAGGCGTTTAAACTAGATTCTGTTTCTACTGCTGATGATTCCATTAAACCTGGTTTGTTGGTTGACTTGTTTCGTTCGTTGGAGGCAACTGTGGATCACAACGTCAAATCAGATCTGAGTCATGGTCCTAGTGAGAATGCTGCTGGTGGTAATCAGTTTGAGGCTTCTAGGACTCAGGTTCTTGCAACTCATTAGTCAATCCTTTACTATAGATTGAGCTCAATAATGTGCATATCCATGCTATACTTAAGTTACATTTATCAATTGTCAGTATCAGGTGTCATTGTTAGTTTTGAGTTTTATATGTTTTGTATTGTTTTCATCAGGTTGACGATTGGACACAACCATCTCATGCAATGGGTAGGCTTGTACTCTTCTTCTCTTGGTGGTGTACATCTGTAAACAATCATTTTTTTTTTTTCATATTTGATTTTGTGCGTTTTTTTATTATTATAAAAAAAAATATGCACGTTAGGAAATAGCTGTTTGGATCTTTGTTTCTTTTCCTTTTTCCCTGGCAGCTCCTCCTTATGTACCTACCATAAACTTGGCTAGTATCACCTTGCATCTTTTAGTTTTTCAATGTAATATCGTTTAAGTAAAGGCTAGGTTGATTGGTGTCTGATCAGTTTTCCCCTAATGGTTTATTTTATCAGACTGAAGAATGATGGAAATTTCAGGTTCTGAGTTTTCAAATCAATTATAAATATTTGTTTGAGTTTAAGAAACGAAAAGAAAGTTGTGGTAAGTTGTTTGGTGTTCAATTTATAACAGTCTGTGGTTATCGTGTTTTGCGGAGTGTAGTTGTCTTACTGTCATAGTAACAGTTGTTTCGATGACTTCAAATATATATTTAAGCTTGAATTGTCATAATTGTATTTCATTCATTTTTTCTTAAGAAATGCAGAAGTAACCTGAAATGATCAGTAAATTCAAATGTCTGAAAGTTGCATAGCCAATAATGATGATATTGCTAACTCTCACTCTATCAGTAATTGCATTAAAAATCTAATTGTTTAAAAGGTTTTTCTGCACTGCTCATTCTGCTGTAGGGTTGAATTTGTGTTCTGGACTCTGTTCTTAGACAGTTTCAAATTTTTTGCTGTTAATCTTAAGTTTTGGAGGATATCACATTAATTGATTTTCAATATTATTGGCAGGGGTATCCAAAGATGAACTCTTTGGGCAATTCTTTGCTGCCCTTGAGAAAATTCACTTTTTTAAGACAACGGCTGACGGGAATGAAGATCCTGCCCAACTGGATAAAGCAACACATTTATTTCATGATGCTCTAAATGTAATTTAGATTTGTGACTGCCCATGTATGATCAGTGCATAGAAAATATTTTGAATTTTATACGGTATTATTTGAGTTTGTTTTATGGCATTTTACTTGTCCTTACACTTGATTTAGTTCAAAACTTGTAGAATGTGTATATGTCCATTTCTTAAGGTAGATTGATTAAAAATATGATCCACTGTGTCAGGAAATGGAAAAAGCTGGATGCCAATCATTTAATCGGAATAGCCTTGCAGAGGCATTAAAGTCACAAGGTATACATGTGTTTGCATGCCATTATGCAGTGATATGCTTTTAATTTATAACTGGTAGACGAAGTGTCCGTTATGAATGTCTCTTCTCACTAGAGTGAATATTAACTTTTATGCTTGCTTGAGTTAAGATGACAAGGTGCATGTGGATTTGTATGCCTTTGTGCAGTGAGGTACTTTTGATCTTAACATGTTCAAAAAGTGTCTGTTAAGGTTTATGTTATGGGAATAACCCTTTTAATGTGTCTGCTTTCTATATTTCTGTCTTTGTCATTTCAGAGTGAGAGTTTTAGCAGCACCAAAGAGTGGAGGGAAGGGGATGGTGAAGAGAGAGGATTGTCTGCATCAACTGATTGTATTTTGTTATATGATAATCAATTTTAGGCTAATTGTGCTATGTAATATTGTCTTTGCTTTTAGGTAACAGGGCCATGCAGGCAAAGATATATTCAGATGCAACTGAGTTGTATTCTTGTGCCATTTCACTTTGTGAAAATAATGCTGTTTACTACTGTAACAGGTGCACTTTCAATCAATTATTTATATGAGTCTTTACATTGATTTTTAATAAGGGTTCAATTTTCTATAAATGGAAAGGAGGTTTTGGTTTGTCTCCCATAAGTGGGTCTTGGTTTTATATTGTTTATTGCATTGGTTTAAAGTTAAACTGATCAGTTTGGTGTGTGCATATCAGGGCTGCTGCTTATACTCAGATCCAAAAATATGATGAAGCAATCAGAGACTGCCTTAAATCCATTGAAATTGACTCCAATTACAGTAAGGCATACAGTCGTCTTGGTCTAGCATATTATGCACAAGGGAACTACAAGGATGCTATTGATAAAGGATTTAGAAAAGGTTGGTGTAACATTGATTCTTAAGTATCCTTAATATTTCTCAGATAATGCAATGTAAATGAATTCTTATTGCATGACTGTTGTTGGCCCTTGTGCACCAAGAATAGAGGGTTGAATTGGTTGAAAATTTAATTTTTAGGAGAAAGATCAATGATGCAAGTTTGCAAGAAAGAGTAAAAGAGTAAAAAGAACGCATAATATTTATAGTGGTTTGGATATTAATTAACTCTACATTTATTCCTGAATTTTCTAATTGGGTATTCTATTAACTTTAAATGTGTTTTACAAGCTCATACCTAACTTTATAATATGTTTTATAAAAACTCACACACAACCTCATATAAGTATTTTTTCCAAAAGTTTACACTCAAACTTACATAAAAATTTTTCTATGGCTTACTCTTAAACTCAATCTCAAAGGTGTTTAAAGACACATCAAACCTTATACAAGTCAACCATAAAAAGTAAATAAGAGAGTGTTGAGAAACAAATTTGCAAGAGTTTAGCCTTGGTAAATGTTATTCACTTGCATTTATGTCCATTCGATGGAGTATTTATAGGTTGCTTCCACCAAAGAATCGTTACTAATAAAACTATTTTCATATCTCAAAAGTTGACGGCAAAATCCTGCATTTAATCTTTGTTAGACAAAAGTTACGATCGCGATTCAAGTTTTACTCTAGATTTTGCTTGTTTGTAGCTGAAACCTTCAATTATATCTAACGGCTAGTACACGTGACATTTCAACATTGGCTCATCCAAAAATGTAGTCGTTGGATCCCTTTAGGAAGAATTGAAGAGTGCGGGTGCTACCTTGGTCATAGTGGCAAATCTCCTCACCACCTTCACCGCGAAACAAACGGGATCTTTAAAGGTTTGGAGTTGGTGAAGTTGTGATTGCTACCATGGAGATCGTTGTCACTATTTTTGATTCCTCAACAAATCTAATGTCACGTGGCTTTGTCTGGCTGGTTGCTTGAATCTTTCTAAGGTCATTTGAAGGTAGCGGTCGTGATTCCCACTGCAACTGGGACTGCGAATAACATTGGGCTAAATGCGCCATATAATTCTTGCCATTTATACATTCTCCCCCTTAGAGTATACTCTCCTTTAATTACTTAGAGAATCCAATTTAGTCTTGTCATTTACTTTATTTATGAGATATGTTCAAGTGCATATACCTATCCTTTTTGCATATCGCTTCTCCCCTTTGTTAAGATCAAAAAGAGAAAAAACATAAAGGAAATGAAAGCTCAAGGCACATAAGTCAAAATCAAACACAATTCAATCATCAAGGCATATTAACATGGAAAGTAGGCATTCATTACTTGATTAAGAATAATGCACGATAGGAAAATGTCAAACATTAGAATGTTTGATCACATCATAGGGGTCTAAATACTAAAAGTAAAAAAAAAAACATAAAAGAAAAATAAAAACGGTAATTTAAACTAGCGGCCACTCAAATTAGAGTCAAATTTTATTGTGGTCATAAAAAATTAATTTGGTTTATTCAAGTCACTCAACTATGATTATTATTTCAATTAGCAAAATCTAGCTAAATTAAGAATAATTAGTAACATGAATGATATTTTTATTTCTATTATATATAAAATTGGATGACTGAGTTGGGATAGGAATATGTATGAAAAAGTAGTGATTGTCTTCAGGTTATCATTTAGTGATTGTCTTCAAGTTATCATTTAGATTACCGATTATTCTTAATTTGACTAGATTTTTCTAATTAAAATAGTAATCATAATTGAGTGACTTGATTGAATAAAATTAATTTTTAATGACCATAATAGAATTTGACCTTAATTTCAATGACCATTGATTTAAATTATCCAAAACAAAACATAGGAAAATGAAAAACAAAAGAAGGAAAATAGAAGGAAAGAAAGAAATCAGGAGAGAAGTCATCAACATCAAGGTCTTCCTTATTGTCTTCTTCTTCTTCTTCAATGTTGCCTTGAGCATGTGCCTCTTCTTCAATTGTGGGTCCTTGAGGTGCTTTTTTCTCAGCCTCATGAGCATCAGAAAATGCAAAATCTGGAAGATGACATTCCTCAATTCCAAGTTTGCTTTGTACCTCCACTATGTTTTTATGGAGATGTTGAAGAAAGTGAAGTCTTTTAAGGACTTTCTTCAACATCTTGGTAATCCTTTCAAGAGAGCAGGCCTTAGAAGTTTTAGAAGAGGAAGAGGAGGCTTTAGCTTTTGCCCTTACCTTTACGATCTTGGGGAAGTTCTTCTTGAGGCACATTTGTTTCGCCTTCCTCAATCATAAGCCTTTTTCTCTTAGAGGCTTGGGATACCTCTTGTTGAATTGTCTTTTGAGTTCCTAGCAGGCATTGGTGAGTGTTTGGCTTGATTGCTTTGGCATTCAAGATGTTGAGGTCAAGAAAATTTTTGGTAGGGTCATGAGTGATGGTGAGGGTGGCTTCAATTTAAGAGGTCAAAGCCTCCACATGCCTATAAATGGCAGTGATGTGAGAGGAGAGGAGGTATTGGCATTTAGCCTATCAGCTCGTGCTCCAATTGATTGATGAAGAACCTTCCCGTTTGGATAGGTTGTTTTTGGAGAATACAGTAGAGAAAAGACATGTCCTTTTATGAGAATTTTTCATTGCCATCTCCTTTTGCATTGATGGAGAAGGTGATGATGCAATGAAAAATCCACACAGAAAGGTTCTTGATGTTTTTGGCAATTGACTTTTTGAGGTCATGACGTTTTTCAATATAAATGGTTTGCCAAAAATTCAGAAAAGATGAAGTTGAAGGAATTACAGGTAGCAGGGGTGTCCTCTTCATTTTGAAAGTTGAAAAGGAGCAAATTTCATGTAGAGATAGAAAATTTTTGGGGTCATGGTGTTTTTCAATAGAAATGGTGTGCCAAAATTTAGAAAAGATGAAGTTGAAGGAATTGAAGGTAGTAGGGGTGTCCTCTTCATTTTGAAAGTTGAAGAGAGAGCAAATTTCATGGTAGGAGATAGAAAATTTTTTGCCAAAGCAATGAAAATTCAAGCCAAACATAATTGCTTTGGAAGAGACATCCTTGCTAATGTCATTGTGCACATGAACTCCCGCACAATGTCTTCATAACCTGGTTCATCTCTATAGATGAAGGGAATGTAGCTTAGGTCGTCTAGAGAGCCATTGATTTCTTCCTTCAACCCAAAAGTAGTGAAAAGAAAAATTGAAGGGATCTTGTTGGCTTGAATAACTTTCTTTTTATTGGCCTGACACTATTTTTTTTTTCTTTAGTCACTTGTTTCATTTTGTGTAGAGGCAAGAAGATTCTAGGAGGAGGGGAACAGGATTAAGCTATGTCATTTCCCTTTTCTGTTTTGGAGAACATTTTGGGAGCCACGAAAGTGAAGAAGAGATGAAGAGAGAAGAGACTTTGAATGAGATGAGAGGCAAAAAAAAAAAAACAATGGAAGGGAAGGAGTTTATGAGGTTTAAATAGGTAGAAAATAGGTTTAAAATTGAAGAAAAACGGCTAGAAGTGTAATGAGTGATTGGACCATTTGAAAAATCAGTGGTTAATGTCCATTGGTTTCTTGAAGGTCGCGTTCATGACCGCTATTTGCCAAATTTTTGAGTAACACAAAATTTTCTCGTAAACATGCGAAGTCAATGGTTTAAGGATTTTGAATTTTAAAAAATTTTGTGATGGCGACTCTAGCTTCGTGAGTGCGATTAAATAAAGATTTGAAAAATCAAAACTAACTTGAAAGTAGTGACCGTGACCAAAAGTCTCGATCGTGAATTAGAGGTAATTTTCAAAAAACATTTTCAAAACTATCCTTTGGACAGATGGCCCTAACGTAATGTGATCAATTGCTATCTTGATCATCAATTCATGCATTTGAACAAAGAAAAGTTCAAGTGCACACCAAATTGACTCATCTAGAATGCCACTAAAACGTCCATACAAACATATCAAGCAAATCAACCATTCATCTTAGCAATAACATGTACACATAGTGAGATCAATTTTCACAATAGGAGGCTTTCATCAAACATTCCAAGTTCCCTCTTGATAAAGTTCCATCTTTTTTTAATCAAGGGGTTTAATGAAAATATCCGTAAGTTGGTGATTAGTGTCCATGAATTCTAACACCACATTATCATTTTAGACGTAATTTCTAAGAAAGTGATGCCTAATATCAATACGTTTACTTTTTGAATGTTGGATGAGATTTCTAAAAAGATTTAATACACGGTATTATCACATTTGATGAGAATGTGATCAACATCTTTGGCATCTAAAGAACTTGAGTGCAGCAATCACCTGTCATCATATATTCCGCTTCGGCAGTGGACAAGACAATTGAAACTTGTTTCTTACTAAACCAAGAAACTAAGCACTCACCAATAAATTAAGAAATTTTGGAAGTGTTTTTCTTATCCATTGAACTACCCGCATAATCCGCATCCAAATATGTAAGAGGACTGAAAGATGAATTTCTAGGATACCAAAGTCCTAAATGCAATGTATCATGCAAATACTTTAAAATTCTCTTAACATGTAGATGTGATTTTTTAGGACAAAATTAAAATCTAGCACACAAACACTAAATATAATATCTGGCCTAGAAGTGGTAAAATAAAGTGGAAAGCCAATTATACCTCTATACTTATTGTCATCAATAGGCTTACCCGATTGATCATTGTCTAGCCTAATTGATGCACTCATTGGGGTTTTAGCTGCCTTGCATTCATTCATGCCAAAACTTTGAGTAGCTCCTTTGTATACTTGACTTAATTGATGAAGATGTGCTTTTTGGTTTGCTTGATTTGAAGACCAAGATAGAACTTGAACCCTCTCATTCTCGAAATATCTAACCATACACTTAATAAATTCTTCACAGAAAGACTCATTAGTAGCATCAAATATAATATCATTAACGTAAATTTGTATTGTATCTTTATTATACTTTTTCACAAACAATGTAGAGTCAATCTTGTCTTTTTCAAAATCATTTTGTAAAAGAAATGAATTAAGACTTCCATATAAAGCCTTAGTTAATTTGAAAATATGATTTTGGAAATCATGAGAATTAAAACCTGTAGGTTGTTCAACATAACCTTCCTCCCCAATATAACCATTTAAAAATGCATTTTTCACATCCATTTGAAAAAGTTTAAAGTTCATATGACATGCAAATGCTAAAAGAATTCTAATGGCTTATACTCTTGCTATGGGGGTAAAAGTTTCATTATAGTCAATACCTTTCTTTTAGTTGTAATCTTTTGCAACTAATCTAGTTTTATTTCTAGTGATGAAACCTTGCTTTTCTAACTTGTTCCTACGCTCATTTGCATCCTACAATCGGGTGTTCGTTAGGTCTAGGGACAAGTTTTCAACCCTTGTTTCGCTCAAATTAGTTGAGTTCTTAATAATAATCACTCAACTCTCATCATCAAGAGTTTCATCAATTGACTTTGACTCAATTTTAGAAATAAAAACAAGATTCTTATCTAAAGCATGTAATTATACTATAGTCTTACTCTTTTAAATGTCTCATCAATGATAAGATCAATTAGGTGATCCTTGGTGTATCTCCAATCTTTGGTGAGTTCTTGAGCTTGGTCCTCTTCTTGTTAAAGTTGAGCTTGCACTTTCTCTTGTGGTGGCTCATCCTCAAGATCAATCACATTCTTGTTGAGTTTAGCTCTAATTTCTTAAAGTCACCTACAAGATCATCAACAAAAGAACATTTTCCAAGATCAAGTTTACTAGACTCATAAAATACAACATTCATAGACTCTTCAACCACAATAGACTTTTTGTTAAAGACCCTATAGGTTTTGCTAGTGGTGGAAGAACCCAAAAAAATAACTTTATCGGTTTTTAAGGCAAAATTTTCAAAGTTGTCATTGGTATTATTAATGTACCTTTTGCAACCAAATATTTTAAGATATGAAATCTTGAGTTTTCTTTCATTCCATAACTTATAAGAAGTTTTATTTATAATGTAGCTCATAAGAAGTTTTATTTAAAATGAATCTTTTGAAAACAGAGTTTGTAATATAACATACGGTATCATAGGCTTCGACCTAAAAGTAATTAGGTAAATGATATACATTAAGCATAGTTCTAGTCATTTTTTTCAAATTTCTAGTTTTTTCAAATTTTTAGTTTTTCTCTCTATAACACCATTTTGTTGTGGTGTTTTATGAGTAGAAAAGTTGTGAGAAATATCATTTTATAAACAATAGTTTTCAAAAAATTCATTTTGAAATTCTTTTTCATGGTCATTACTGATAGAATAAATGAAATAACATTTTTCATTTTAAACTTTTTTGGCAAAACTTTTGAAAGCATCAAAAGTCTCACTCTTATGAGGAAGAAAGGAGACCCAAGTGAATCTAGAGTAGTCATTAGCAAGCGCAAATGCATAATGTTTTTCATCCAAACTAACATTCCTAGTAGGTCCAACTAGGTCCATATGAATAAGTTAAAAAGGCTTAGGGCACTTGCAACATTTTTTTGCCTTGTAGGATGCTTGGTGTTACTTCTCCATTTGACAAGATTCACGTCTTGTCCTTTGTGAACTTGAGTTTTGGAAGACCTTCTATTAGCTCTCCTTTTGATTGATGTTATAGAAGTTTCGTGCTAGTATGTGCAAGTTTTTTTTGCCAAAACAAGGACTCATTGCTAATAGAGATAAAACATTTAAAGGATTGATTAGCCAAATTGTCCAAGTCAATTAGGTAAGTATTGCTTGTTCTTTCACCCTTAAAGACTATCTTCTTATCCACCCAGGTGGTAACTAACATTCTCTAGGATTAAAGGTGGTTTTATTACATTTATCACATAATTAACTTACACTTAATAGATTATGTTTCAATCCTTCAACTAAAAGAACATTGTCAATGAGAGAATAATTTGTCTTATCAACAATTTCAATTTCAATTATCAATAATTTGTCTTATCAATCCTTCAACTAAAAGAACATTGCCAATTATCTTACCTTTGACATTGTTTCTAATTGTGACATTGTCACAATCATTCTCTTTAATGACTATGAATAATTTCTTGTTTTCGTTCATGTGCTTTGAGCATCTGCTATCCACATGTCAACCATTGTCGTCTTTGATGACTTCCAAGCATTCCTACAAAATGAAAATATTTCATCGTTGTTTAGGCACTCAAGCATATTTGGGTCATTGGGGGGTTAAGCTTGAAAGGGTCCTCTAAATTGAGGTAAGCCTTTCTAATGTGGCAAAAGATATTAATGTGCTCATACCTCATACAATAGTGACATTGGAGCTTAGACTTCTGAGTTTCTCTTATTGGCATCCTTTGTATGAGTGGGAGGTTTTCTCATACTTTGGTTATATGTATGTATGCATGTGCAAAAGTGATAAGGAGTAAAAGAGAAGTTTTTGTGTGTTTTTGAGCATGCCCCTGTGTACATGTCTGTATGGTTGGCTTTTTGAGACTTAAGTCTTGCACTATGGGAAGCCTTTTCTTTGCCCTTAAGAATAAGTGGCTAGGTGCTTAGAACACTTTTTTTTTCAACAACCTTAATACTAGAGGTTGAGGTGTAAATGCTCAAATGAATATTGAAGGAAAAAATATAGATGAGGAAGTTCTATTGAATCCAACCCATGTCTCACTAAGGTTGAGTTTTGAGATATAACGAATGTATCCAAAGTTTTTTTCTCTTTGTAAAATTTAGAGATGAGGTTTCTAAGTTCAGTTACTTTACCTTTTAAAGAATCATTTTCTTTTCTCAAAGAATCAAGAAATGATGAAATTTTGAAAAAAATTTTTAAAGATTTTTTAAATTCTTTATCAGAAGTTCCAAGTCATTTACAAGTTCATTTAAACTTTTAAATTTATTCTTAAGTTTTGAATACTTTTTCTTATAATTTTCATTTGAGACTTATACTTATCACATCTCAAAGTTAGAGCTTTAAAAAACTCATCATCTACCTCCTCTTATATATCATAATCATCACAAGAACGTGAAGAAGTGTTTAGTCGTTGGAAGAGTTCTCTTGAGCCATGAAACATAAGTTGAAAATTTCTTCATATTTTTTTCCTCATTAGAACTATCATCCCAATTATCTTTGAAACTCTTCTTCTTGTCCTTGCCCCACTTTTTTCTTCTTCTTTAATTTGGGGCAATATGATTTGATGTGTCATTGCTTCTCACACTTAAAGCAAGTTATATCGTTCTTCTTTTCTTTGAAGTTGGGAGGTGCGCTTTTAAAATTCCTCTTATCTTTTCTCCTCTTTATGAGCTCTTTAGTCCTCCTCGAGAGCATTACTAGCTCCTATTTATGAGCACTTTCATCACTATCACTAGAGACAACTTCAATCTCCTTGTCTTTGCTTAAAGCCTTGAGAGTAAGAGTCTTCTTTTCTACTTTTCATTCTTGTCTCTTTATCTTCTCAACTTCATCTCTTCATTCTTCTTTATGGCTAGCTCATGAGTGAGTATCTTGCCAATAAGGACATCCGTTGACACATTTTCAATCTCTAGATTGGATTTTTGTATACTACAAACTCTAGGACCAAACTTTTTAAAAGGAAAAGACTTAAGTATCTTAGTTTTTACCTCATGGTTTGTGAAAATCCTTTCAAACTTTTTCATGTTTATGACAATAGAGAGAAGTTTATTTGTCATGTCATTGATGCTTTCATTGATTCATTCTGTCACATATATCTCCAAACTACTTGATTTCATAAGAGTTGTGCCCACATGGTGATTCTCCAAGGCTTTTCATATTCTATGTGTGGTTAGGCAATGTTGAACTCTATCAATCTCTTCTTTTGACATTGAGCTTAGTAGAATAGTCATTGTCCTATTGTTCTTGCCATTAGACTTTCTATGAGCCTCCCCCATGCTTCCCTTGAAATCAACTCTTCACTACTATCCACCACTTTAGTTAGTGGCCTCCATTCCTTAGCTATAACATCCCATAAATCCACTACATCACTATTTAGGTAGATCTTCATTCTATTTTTTCAATTGGTATAGTCAAATCCATTGAAGAAGGGTTTGAGATAAGTGTGGATTTCTTCTTGTGTCATGGTCATTTCTCACTCAATTAAGGCTTTATTTGAGACCATGCTTTGACGCCACTTGTTGGCTCTTGTGCACTAAGAAAAGAGATTGAATTGATGAAAAGTTTAAATTTTGGAGGGAAGATTAATGATGCGAGTTTGCAAAAAATTGTAGAAGAATAGAAAGAACACCTAAGATTTACAGTGGTTCAAGAATTAATAAATTCTATATCTACTCTCTGATTTTCTAATTGGGTGTTTTACTAACTACTTTAAATAGTGTTTTATTAGCTCATACCTAATTTTACAATGTGTTTTACAAAGGCTCACACACAACTTTATACAAGTGTTTTTTTCAAAGGTTTGCACATAAGAGTTTTTCTTAGGTTTACACAAGTCAATCATAAAGAGTAAATAAGAGAGAGAGAGTGTTGAGAAATAAATTCGTAAGAGTTTGACATTAGTAAATGTTATTCTCTTGTATTTATGTCCATTGATGGAGTTTTTATAGGTTACTCCCTTCAAAAAACTGTTACTAATAAAACTATCTCTATATCTCAAAAGTTGATTGCAAAATTCTACATTTAATGTTTGTTAGACAAAAGTTCCAATCGAGTCAGTCAAGTCGTAGTAGCGATTCAAATTTTGTTATGGATTTTGCTTGTTCACAATTGAGACCTTCAATTGTGTTTAATGGCTAGTGCACGTGGCATTTCAACATTGGTTCATCAAAAATTATAATTGTTGGATCCCTCTAGGAAGAATTGAAGATTGCAGGCGCTATTAGTGGGTCACGAACGCTATCTTGATTATGTTGGCGAATTTCCTCGCTACTTTCACCGTAAAACATACCGGATCTTTGAAGGTTTGGAGTTGGTGAAGTCGCGGTAGCTACCATAGAGATCGCTATTGTGATATTTGGTTCTTCAGCGAATCTTATGTCACGTGGCTCTATCTGACTAGTTGCTTGAATCCCTCCAACATCATTTGAAGGTAGCAGTCGCAATTCCCACTGCGATTGGAACCGCGAATCACATTGGACTAAATGTGTCATATAATTCTTGGAGTAGCGACCGCTATTTTCTAGTAGCGGTCGCGATTTATTGGTAAACTTTGATTATTTGCTTCATTCAACTTCCAATGAAATGCTAAATCTATTTCTGCATCCACAACATGGAGATAAGGTATTATAACCATTTAATTTATGTTGTCAATATCAAAAGAGAGTTTGGCCTAGGTTTAATCAACTAAGTCCAACAACTGTGAGCTATCATCTGTTGATTTTTATTCAATTTTGCTTGTTTGCATTGAGATTTTTACTTAATTACCTTATAAAAATAAATTAGTATTTTGACATGTATAGTATCAGTTTTTTGTATTTACTTGCAAATATTTTATCCTAGTTAGCCAAATGCAAGGTGATGCTGTAGTCTATTGTGAACATTTATTGCATATGTCATCTAAATTGCAGCAGAAAGATGAATGTAAATGCCAGAGGTCCAATTTGCAATTTACTTTCTGTCTTGCATGATTACTGATGCGGTTTCAGCTGAGAATTATTTTCTGTCATGCATTGTTTGGATGTTTAGATTCTCTCTAGTAAATGACATTGTGCAAGATGTAAGTTAAAAAAAATGAGTATATGAGCATACTGTTTTTGCATTTTTAGGTTGATTTTAATTGAATGCATAATAACTGAATAATGCACTAAGCACTTATAGTATCTTTTGGGATCTAATCATGCTTTATATGATTAAAACAAGTGCAATACTATCAGGTAGATAATTTATTAAGCTACGTTATTGAAGTCCATTATGTGCATCTTTATTATGCAATACTACCGCAAATAAACTGATATCCCATTTCACATATTTTCATTTTCAGCGTTAGAACTGGATCCTCACAATGAATTGGTCAAAGAAAACATTCGGGTTTGGTTCCTTGTTATAGCTCCTTCATTTCCTCCTTTTGCTTCCCTTCCTCATATTATTTAATAATGAATGTTGCTTATTGTTCTTCAAACATAGGTAGCTGAGCAGAAGTTGAAAGAAGAGCAACAACGGACTGGATGGGATCAGGTAATATCTACTTTTTTTCCTTCTCATTTGAGAATTGAATTATAGGTCTACCTGAGGGCCTACAAGAAGATCAAAAAATAAGAAACTGTATCAAGAATTATGTAAAAAAAAAAATCTTCTGGTGTTGAGGGAATTGCATGTATAGAGATTCAAAAACGAATCAATATGATTCAGGTCATAATATATATGGGATTCCCAAAATTCTTAATAGAAGGTTGACCTAACTATCATTGAAGTAACTGTTCTTTTAATAATTTTATTCAATACCAATACTAGCTCATAACTGTAGCATACATTAATAAATTTTTATAAGTATGTATTAAAGAAGATCAAGTAATCTATAGCTTGGATTTTTTATGGAAAATTTTCGCTTGTTGGTTCAGGTCATGATATATATGGGATTCCCAAAATTCTTAGTAGAAGGTTGACCTAACTATCATTGAAGTAACTGTTCTTTTAATAATTTTATTGAATACCGATACTAGCTCATAACTGTAGCATACATTAATAAATTTGTATAAGTATGTATTAAAGAATATACATTAATAAATTTTTATAAGTATTTATTAAAGAAGAACAAGTAATCTATAGCTTGGATTTTTTATGGAAATCTTTCACTTGTTGGTTCATCATAGGTCTGGAGTACGTGAATGGTGAACGTTCTATTTACTGTATGATTTCTTGTATCAAGTAGTTTTTCTCTTTCATCTTTGAACTTGTTCATTTTCTAGTTTTGATCAATTTTTATTAGCATTGTCATATTTTATGTCTTGCTAAGTCATCTATTCTTGCTCTTATTTTTTTTTAGTAAATCACCAAAAAGAATATATTGCAATCAAAGGATACAACACCTTAGTTTTCAGTTTATTTGTTGTTATGTCAAGTATGTATACTCCCTTTATTCAGTGTGTAAAATAACCCTCTATATTCCTTAAAATCATCATCCTTTTCTGCATATTTTTGTTTTGTTTAGGAGCTTATTATAAATTCTACTACATGCAGAGTATGGATTCAACCAATTATGATAGTCAAGAATTTAATAGCCAGGTGCCTCCATTCACATCGATGCCATTCAACACCAATGCCATTCCTATTGATTTCACAAACATGTTAAGGAACATGGCTGCACAAGTTTACACAAGAGAGCATCCTTCAGACGGGCAAGGAGATGAAAGGAGTGGCAATGGATCTGTTGAGCCAGGCATAACAGTAGATGGAAACATTAATGTGAATCTGGGAGAAAATATACCTGACGAACTAAGAGGGGCTCTTAGATCAATGATGGGAATGTTCTCAGGGGTAGCACCGCAGGGAAATCCTCAAAATACAAATACAACAAATGGAAGATCACCAACAAACTAAATCTATCTTTCATGTTTTCCAAATAGGAAATGTACTTGTTTACAGAATTGTCATAGGTGATTTGTTGAATATTGAGAGAAAAAATAGTAGGATATAGTGGTTTCTCATTTAAAATTTTCTGGAATAACAAGACTTTGCCGAGTATGAACACGTTGAATGACTTTGCCTAATGTGCACTGCCGAAGGTTTTATGCACTAAATATATGTTTGCAGAGCTCAATATTCATGTACCTTATGGTGAAAGGTAACCAAACCCTTTGCAGCTGTAATCATAAAACACTGGTTATTCGGAGTTTTAACTACTCAAAATTCATGATTTGGCGATCCATCAAACTCCACATCAATGATATCTTATTGTTGCGGTTGGGTTGATAATCGGAGGCCGTAACAACAAACCATGTGTAGGACGTTGAAATGGTAGCAAGGTAATATTATATCATGTGACATTGACATCATTAGCAGGCCTACAGCTCAGAACATTATCAGATGTTGACTTGATCTGATTTTAACACCTTCCGTGGTGTAAAAGTCTTTGCTTTTTTTTTTTTTATCAAAAAAAAAAAGAAATAATTTATATGGAATCATATTTTATTTGGACGAAGACCAATTCAGACATCTTTTGGAGGGGTAAAAAAAAAAACAAATCAAACATGAAGCAATGTATTATTGCTGAGTCAAAATCACATTATATATATAAAATGAAGGCTTTTCTTATATTAATTCATTAAATTAATTCACTTCTTTGAGAATTGAAGGATTTTTTTATTTATCTTAACAAATATTAAAACTCAATCAAAATATAATTGTTCTCAAAATATATTTTGGTTGAGTTTTAATGTATTGTTAATATGAATAAAAAATCCTTCAATTCTCAAAGAAGGGAATTAATATAAAGAAGAGTCACATTTTATTGTGATCAATAATTTTCTATTTTTTCTTTTTGATATATCACCAAAAAAAATTTATTTGCAAAAACAAAGCTAATTACAATCTGAAATTTCGAAATGACTGAATTCCAAAATTCAGCTACAGTAAGTGATTGATTCTGAAAAATTTCATACTTCTAGCCTGCCAAATGAAGTAAACTGCTGCTAAACTTGCAACCCTGCAAAGTCTGCATAATTTGCTCTTTTCTTTTGTGTCTGCAAAACCAAGACACCTCTATATATGCAGATCTTCTAATCCTCATGTAACACTTTTTTCCAGATTGCAGTTGAAAAATGGCATGAGAAAAATAAGTGATTTTACAGTTTCTAAAGAAGTTCCATAAAATTCACGGGAACTTGAAAGTTGAGGGGCCATTTCTAAATCTGAATTTTTATCTGAAGTCTTCCTAATGAGCAACCACGTAATAACACTGTGCCTAGGGATGTATGAAGGAGACCAAAGAAGATAGTGCGACGAGACGAGATTTTCTAGGCCTTAAGGCCTCCCATGTGCCATGAATATAAAGAATACGTGAGGAGATTGTATCAGAATTATTAGCATTTTAAAGTTCTCTTGAAAGTCAACATTTCTCAAACAGTTTTAGTGACCTTTTAAGAAACAGTTATGAATCTTTAGCAGCACAATTTTGAGCTTAATCTGCAATTGACAGAACGGAGTTAACTTATTAAACAGATAATTTCTATTTGATTTCTTTTTTTTATTATCTTTTTTTTAATGAAACTATTTATCTCAAAGGCTAATTAAAATTTTGTACTCTGATTTTGTCTCTTGATTTTGTTTGCAATGAGTTATACTGTTAGGAAAAAGCTCCTTAATTTCTAATTTTATAAACATATAAAAAGTAAGACAGATTTATTTATACTGAATATAAAAACATTATTTATACAGCTAATAAATAATTAAATGACAACTCAAATAATAAATTTTAACTGTTAATAGAAATAATTATAATACTTTTTTTTTTAGGTGAATAGATGTTTATATTTTTTCAAAAAAAAAAATATTCTTTTGTATTAAGAAAAATACTTATATTCTTTTTGTATTTAATTTTAATAATTTTGTTAATTGATAGAGTCCGTACAATATAAAATAAACAAGTTTCTTTCAAAAAGTGGAACTTTACGCATCTTCTTGAAAAAGTCAAAAAGAAGTAACCCCAATCAGTCGTGGCCCACATTGGGTCAACGCAAGTACAACCAATGGATACGATCTCACCATCAACTCCCTGCAGCAATCTCGTCCACTCTCCATCACTCAATCCACGGCTGAGATCTAATCCGAAACCTGAACCCAAATAGCCATCTGTTTATGGTCAATATGCTGACACCAACAACACAACCAAAGAAAACAGAAAGAAAGAAAACTGAATTTCCGAAGCTCCAACCACTCCACTCTTCGATATCTCCGCTCCCTCTACCTCTTAAAAACGACTCCTCGCTTATACTCTTCCATACCTTGATCTTTCTTTCTTTCAAATCGAATTAAAGCTTCGATCTTTACATTAGTATTATTATTATTTTTAACTATGAGCGCTTATATAGTTGGCGTGCTGGTTCCGCTGGTGGTCACGCTCCTCTTCCGCAACTCAACCAATGCGAAGAAGAAGAAACGCGGCGTTCCGGTCGACGTCTGCGGCGAGCCTGGATATGCAATTAGGAACGCGCGGTTCTCGGCGCCTCTGGAGACGGCGTGGGAGGGAGTGTCGACACTTGCTGAGCTATTCGAGTTCGCGTGCAAGAGATATGGGGATAAGAGCTTGCTTGGGACGCGGAGGTTGATTTCCAAAGAGACGGAGGTGGGCCCTAACGGGAGGGCCTTCGAGAAGGTTCATTTGGGGGAGTACGAGTGGATGAGTTATGATCAGGTGTTTGATAAAGTTTGTAACTTTGGGAGTGGGTTGGCCAAGCTTGGACATAGGAGGGATGAGCGTGTTGCTATATTTGCTGATACTAGAGCTGAATGGTTTATTGCTCTTCAGGTCATCATAAAGTTTTTTTTTTTTTTTTTTCATATGTATATATATTAGTTTTGATTTAAATGCTTTTAGTTGGCCCAAAAATGAAAGTGGTGTTTATTTCTAATGACGGGTTTTGTTTTGTTTTCTGACCAGGGTTGCTTTAGGCGCAATGTGACTGTTGTTACCATTTATGCATCTCTTGGGGAGGAGGCATTGTGTCACTCTTTAAATGAGGTTTTATTTCGTTTTTCATTTATACATATACATATATATATATATGTGTGTGTGTGTGTCTGTGTGTGTGTTGATTATGTGTCTAACGGGGCCATGTTTGATGCTTGAGAGAGCAAATGTGCATTCACTGCTCTGTTGAATCATTAAAATAAACTTTAAATTGTCAGAGAATAATGCAATTGCGACTCCCAAAATGTGGAATTGATGATATACCAAGTCGAAATGTAGGGGGAGCAACTGATGAGCGTGAATCGATATGATAATTGTGTTTGTAGCATTTTTGTACAAAATGATTATGCCAAAGCTTAATAGATTACAAATATTTTTGCAATGCTTCTTTAACTAACTTGATCATTTTGTTTACATAGGTTAGTGCATGGATAATTATTTCTTAATTTGAAAATATCTTCTTTAAGATGTAGCTATCATGTTTAGATATCTATTTTAAGGTCTTTGATTGGTGTTTGTTACTCCCTTGTAAGTTGAAACATCAGAAGTCGCATTGTTATGTTGTAACTGTCATCAGATGCCTAGATCAAAGTTCACTACTTTTGACATTAGAAAAATCCCTTATTTACCAATGGCTTTTCATATGAGGGCAAAAATATAGGTTAATAATAATTGACTCCTCGGTTACATTTAAAATAGCTTGCTAGTAATACTCCAATTTTCTAAGTTTGGTAATTGTGATAAATTGATGTGCTCTGCTTTTGCCATCTAATTGGATGGTATTAAATGAATGACTGCAATTTTTATGTTTTCACATGTACTATATTACTACTTGTTAATATGATATATTATTCAATGTTAATTGTACCTTTTTTTTTTAAAAAAAATTTCAGACAGAGGTTACAACTGTCATTTGTGGGAACAAAGAACTGAAGAAACTTGTGGACATAAGTGAGCAACTTGAGACAGTGAAACATTTAATTTGTATGGATGAGGAAATTACATCGAGTGCATCATCGATGGAACAGAGTGGTCGCTGGACAGTCATGTCACTTTCCAATGTGGAGAAACTTGGTCAAGAAAATCCTGTTGAAGCTGATTTACCCCTATCAAATGATATTGCTGTAATAATGTACACGAGTGGAAGTACTGGATTACCTAAGGTTTGGATCATCTGTTAAATGTTATGGATCTTACTTTATTACAACCTTGTTTACCTTCTCCTGATTAACTCTTCATGGCCTCTTGGTCTGTTCTTGCCTTGGGAGTAACTTGAGCCCTTATGTGGTTTTTGACAGTACAGTTGGATTAGGTATCTGAAGTTTAATGGTTCGTTGTGTTGGGGGCCCGGGCTTGACAAATTTGTCACCTAGATGATACCATTTCTTATGTCCATTCCCCTCTCTTCCTCTTGGCAGTTAGTTTTTTCAAAATGCTAACTCATTGCAAAAAGACTGTCTTGTCTCTTATTTCATTTTAAGTACTGGTGTGATATTCTTGATCCGCTTTTTAGTTTCCTTCACAAATTGCTATTTAGTTTTATTATCATTCTGGAGGGACAGAGTTCCTCCCTAGTTATGGTTTGGTGTGGCTGCACATAAGTGCTACAAACCTGATGAGATTCTGAAGCTAAAATCCGTTGTTTGTTTTATATTTATGACAGTACAAGTACTGGAGCAGCAATTGATGAGTCAACTTCATCATGTTTAGAAATCTGGAGAGTGTTCCTTACTTCCTTATGTGGTGTCTGCACTATTGGAATTGGATTTATGGTTTTAAAAATATGTAATGATAAATATCTGTTCTTTAGTGAAGTTCAAAGCCTGGCTGCAAAATAGTTTGAACTTTTTTTTCCCTCAAACTTATCATGCTTTAGATTTGTCCACTGAAAAATATTTGGGATTTTCATTAGTGAAGCCATATCAGAGTTCATAGATATTTATTGAGTTCCATGTTGACAACCTTGCACAGGGCGTTATGATGACACATGCTAATGTCCTAGCTGTAGTTTCTTCAGTCAGGACAATTGTTCCTGGACTTGAGAACAAGGATGTTTATTTGGCATACCTACCCTTGGCTCATATCCTTGAATTAGCTGGTGAGGTATGGAGCACTTATTTCCATTAAAGTAGCTTCTTATTCTCTGCTTCATTTCCATCGCACATTATGGTGCATGGATGCCCATGCCCACAAGCATGTATGCTTACACATGAATCCCTTCTAGCCAAATTTCACTTTTCATGTTGCAGAATATAGTAGCAGCTGTTGGAAGTGCCATCGGATATGGAAGCCCTTTTACACTTACTGATACGTCAAACAAGATCAAAAGGGGAACAAAGGGGGATGCTGCTGTTTTGAGGCCAACTGTGATGGCAGCCGTCCCAGCAATTCTTGATCGTGTTCGAGATGGAGTGCTCAAGAAGGTTAAGGAATTTCAGCATGATTTATCTCTCTTTCTCGTGTACATGTGTATCATTACATGTGTGCAAGCACATGTACAAGCCTGCGAGTAGACATAGATGCACCTGTTTTTGAGTGACACATTTTGCCTGATTACGAGGATGGTTACTAAATTTTCTTACTGCAGGTGGATGCAAAGGGCGGCCTAAGTAAGAAACTGTTTGACTTGGCATATGCCCGTCGATTATCTGCATTGAATGGCAGCTGGTTTGGAGCTTGGGGCCTAGAAATGCTTCTTTGGAACTTCCTTGTGTTTAGTAAGGTTCGAGCAGTTTTGGGAGGTCGAATTCGTTTTCTGCTTTCTGGAGGTGCTCCTCTTTCTGGTGATACTCAAAGATTTATCAACATTTGCCTTGGGTTAGTGCATTAGCAAATTTTAGCTGATATTTACATTTGCCTTGGACATCACATTCATTTTCTGCTTTCTGGAGCTTTACATTGTTTCATGCTGTATTTTAAAGTTTATTTTTTCATCCATAAATAAGGTTAAGGTCAATAACAAGGGAAAAGTAAATTTTGATGCTCCATAGCCTGCAGAAGAATTGCAGCATAGCCTTTTCAAGATTGTGATTCTGTGAAACCTTGACCATGCAAATCTTTTGGGGTTCATTTCTCTATTTAAACTGATCATTCTATGCTATCTGTCTCTCTTTCTTTCTCTGGATTTGTGTGTCAAAGAGTTTGGGATTGATGAAAATTGCATTAGTTGTTTCATCTATCACCTTTTCCATGATCATATGTGGCAGCTTGGATTTTTTGAGCACCTAAGTCAAGCACTTGCAAATTTTTGTAAGAGTTGAACGGTAAATGTTAGTTTATTGTTAGAAAGAAGGGCATCTATGTTGACATTGAATCTGATTGCAAACTTGTAAGGTGTCCATTTAAACCTGAAACTAAAATGATAACTATTTGCAAACCTTTTTGTGCGTGTGTGTAAACTACTTACATTGGGTTCTTTTTTAGATTAACCAAACTACAATTTTGTTTTGGAGAAATAGATGCGTGATTTTAGATTAAAGACAATTAAAAGATTTTGAAATTTCCTTTTAAGTCATTGACATACTAAATTTTTGCTTCAGGTAAATGATAAATAAAAGCCATGAGCCATGTGCACAGGAGCAGATGCAACTGCTCTCATCTTTTGGTGATTAATGCAATGAAATGAATAACCCTGTCTTACCTGAACTTTCTATACTTATTATCCAATTTTATTTGGCATTATTTCCTCTCTTCTGCCTCTGAGCAGTGGATATATCTTCTTTTTGCAGGGCTCCAATAGGCCAAGGCTATGGTCTTACTGAGACTTGTGCCGGTGGGACCTTTTCAGAGTTTGATGATTCATCTGTTGGTCGAGTTGGTAATCCACTCCCTAGCTCATTTATTAAGGTGAGAAAATATCAAATTCATTATCTCTGCATTTGACTTGACAATTATACCAGCTCATACTCTTCTCTTCATGAAGTGTGAAGAACAACTGATTTTCAAAGGGAATGAACTTCTTTTCTTTCTACAATAGAGATTTTGCCTTTTAGTCATTCTAATTTTAAAACATTGGTTAAGGATTTTTATTTGTATGAACTTTGTGTCTTTCTTTTTTTTTTTTTTTTCTCCCATCTCTTTCTTTGTTCTGAATTATTCTGGGCTTAAAACTGTCATTTTAGTCTTTATGATGCCAAGGCACGAGCCATAATGATGAGATAACACTTCCCTGGAAAAGTTTAATATTTAATACTTTGTATGTGTAGCCTAGAGAAGCATTAGTAGGTGTGGTTGAGTGGCACAAACACAGCCTGGAAGAGTCTGAAAGTATTACAGTGGTGGAGTGGAAAGTGGAAACTTTTGGAGGATGACTGTTGTCCCTAGGCACCAAAAAGGGGGGTTGAATTGGTGGATAAAAATTTTAAAACAAAGATAAAGAGAAGAAGATCGAACAATGAAGACACAAGGATTTTATAGTGGTTCGGGTATTAACCAACCCTACATCCACTTCTCAATTCACCAATTGGGTATTTAACTCAATCACTAGTGTTTTACAAGCTCACACTCAACTTAGTGTTTAGGCTCACACCAAACCTTAAAACTTGTGTTTTCTAGGCTCACACAAAAATCTCTTACAAGTGTTTTCAAGGCTCACACTAAAACCTTTACAAGAGTTTTATATATAAGGCTAACTCTCAAACCCAACCCAAAAGGTGTTTAAAGCTCACACCAAACTATATACAAAGAA
>CATIWR010562880.1:0-17828 GCA_949677035.1 Omphalea diandra | reverse complement strand
ATTAGTAGCACTAAAAATGATATCATTAACATAGATTTGTACAATTAGTGTATGATGCTTATGCTTTTTAACAAATAGTGGTTCATCCACCTTTCCTTTTTCAAAATTATTTTTTAAAAGAAATGAACTAAGCCTTCATACCAAGTACTTGGAGCTTGTTTCAATCCATATAAGGCTTTGTTCAATTTAAAAACATGATTTGGAAAATAATGTGACTCAAAACCAAGAGGTTGTTCAACATAAACTTTCTTCTTAATAATTCCATTCAAAAATGCACTTTCTACATCCATTTGAAAAAGCTTAAAATTCATGTGGCAAGCAAAGACTAAAAGGATCCTAATGGCCTCTAATCTTGCAACAGGGGCAAAAGTCTCATCATAGTTTATGCCTTCCTCTTGATTGTATCCCTTGGCAACCAATCTAGCTTTATTTTTTATGATAAGACCTTGCTCATCTAACTTGTTCCTAAACACCCATTTGCAACCTACAATGGAGTGTTCTTTAGGCCTAAGGACAAGTTCCCATACCTTATTTCTCTCAAATTGGTTGAGTTCCTCTTGCTTAGTAAGCACTCAACTCTCATCATCAAGAGCCTCATCAATTGATTTTGGCTCAAGTTGAGAAACACAGGTAATATTATTATCTAAAAGGTGAAGTTGTGATCTAGTACTTACACCCTTAGAGGTATCACTAATGATCAAGTCCTTGTAGTGATATTGGAAAATCTCTAATTTTTGGGTAAATCTTAGCTTGGCTTATCTCTTTGCTGATGTTGTGGCTCCTCATTCACATTTGATTATTCATCTCCTTCCTTGTTTATCCTCCCTTCTTCTAGTATCTTCCAATTCTAGCTTTTCAAAATCACTTACAAGATCATCAATAAAACACCTTTCCTAAGATCAAGTTTACTAGATTTATCAAATATAACATTCATATACTCTTCAACTACCATTAAACTCTTATTGAAGACTTTATATGCCTTGCTAGAGCTGGAATAGCCTAAGAATATTCTTTCATTGGTCTTGCGATCAAATTTCTCAAGATTATCCTTGGTATTTAAAATATAGCACTTACATCCAAATACTTTTAGGTATGATATCTTGGGTTTTCTACCATTCGATAGCTCATAAGATATTTTATTGAGAATGGGTCTTTTAAAACTCTATTTGTAATATAACACGAAGTATTAATGGCTTTGGCCCAAAAGTAATTTGGTAAAGAATACTCATTGAGCATGGTTCTAGCCATTTCTACTAGTGTTCTATTTTTTCTCTCTACAACATCATTTTGTTGTAGTGTTCTAGGAGTTGAAAAATTATGAAAAACTCCATTCTCCAAATAATAAGTTTCAAAAGACTCATTTTGAAATTTCTTTCCATGGTCACTTTTAATAAAGGAAATGAAGTAACCCTTTTGATTTTGAATTCTTTTTGCAAAACTCTTGAAAGCATCAAAAGTATCATTCTTATGAGCTAAAAAGGACACCTAAGTAAACCTAGAGTAGTCATCAACTAGGACTAGTGCATAATGCTTTCCACCTAAGCTATCACTCCTAGTGGGTCCTATCAAGTCCATATGAACTAGTTGAAAAGGTCTAGAAGAACTTACAATAATTTTTGCTTTGTGGGAGGCTTGATGTTGCTTCCCCATTTAGCAAGGACCGCATGTCTTGTCTTTAGTGAAATTTAGCTTGGGAAGGCCTTCCACTAACTTTTCTTTAGATAGGCTTTGAAGAAGATCCATACTTGCATGTCCAAGCCTTCTATGCCATAACCAAGCTTCATTGCTCAAAGACATAAAAAACTTAAAAGATTGGTTAGCCAAATTGTCTAAGTCAATTGAGTAGGTATTGTCTTTCCTTTCACCATCGAAAATAATCTCATCATCCACTAATGTGGCGACTCAGCATTCCCTAGGATCAAAGGTGACTTTATTACATTTGTCATAGAATTGACTTACACTCAACAAATTATGTTGTAAGCCACTAACTAATAAAACATTATCAATTAAGGAACAACCATTCTTACCAGTGGTTTCAATGCCAATTACCTTACCCTTGGCATTGTTACCAAATGTGACATCTCTGCCTTTTTTTTCCTTCAATGTTGTGAATAGTTTTCTATTTCCAGTCATATGCTTGGAACCTATCCACATGCTAATTGCTTGATTTAGTCGTTGCCACACTCCCCTACACAATAAAAGTGAGTCATCTTTTCTTAGGTATCCAAGCATACTTAGGTCTTAGGAGGCTAGGAGTTGAAGGGTCCTCTAACTTGAGGTGAGCCTTCCTAATAAAATAGTGAATATTAACATGCCTAAATTTCATGCAATAATGACATTGGAGTTTAGACTTGGGAGTCTTTTTCCTATGCACAAACTTAGTATAAGTAGGAGGCCTTCTCATACCTTAATTATGTGAGTGCATGCATGTGCATGTGTGATGAAAAGTAGTATAGGATTGTTTATGAGTGTAAGATGCTTTTTGTTGTACATGTTGGCATGGTTGGCTCTTTGAGTCTTAGCTCTTGAGCTTTTGGGAGCCTTCTCTTTGCCCTTAGGCTTAAAAGGCTTAGTGCTAAAAGCACTTTTCTTCCTAATTACCTCAACACTTGAAATTTGAGGTTCTGATGATCTAACAAATGTAGTATGTGATGATGAGGAAGCTTCATTAAAGCCTAGACCATGTCTAATTAATTTGGCCTTTGAGATAAATAAATCTGTCTAAGGCTTCCTTTCCTTTATGGAACTTAGAGATTAATCTTTTAAACTCAATGACTTCTCATTTTAGAGAGTCATTAGAACTTAGAGATTAAGCTTTTAAGCTCAACGACTTTTCCTTTTAGATAGTCATTCTCTTTTCTCAATGAAGCTAATAAAGAAGATGATATATAAAGATTTTCCATAAATTTTTTAAGCTCATCATTTGATGCTCTCAATTTGCTTACAAGATCATTGAGGGATTTATAATCATCCTCCAATTTTTGCCATTTTTTCTTGTAAGACTTCATTTATGACTTGTATTTGTCACATCTCGTAGCAAGAGCCTCTAGAAGCTCTTCATCTATCTCATCAAAATCATCTAAATCTGAATGAGAATGAGATGAAGTACTTACCTCATTTGGAGAGTCTTCTTGTGCCATGAAGCAAATGTTAGCAACTTTTCCTTCTTTTTCATCTTCACTTGAGCTGTCATCCTAAGTGGCTGAGAAACTCTTCTTATCTTTGTCTCATCTCTTCTTCTTCGTTATTTTAGGGCAATCATATTTGATGTGGCCTTGCTTGCCACATTTATAGCAAGTGACTTCATTGGATCTCTCTCTAGGATTAGGAGTTGTCTTAAAGCTTTTTCTCTCTTTTCTTCTTCTAATTAACTCTTTTGTCCTTTTTGAAAGTATTGCTAGCTCTTTTTCTTCTTCTTTGTTACTCTTTTCATCACTAGAGGTTATTTCTACCTCCTTCTCCTTTGTTAAGGATTTGAGTGCCAAAGTTCTTTCTTTTTCTGATTTTTCTCCTTAGCCCCTTAGTTTCTTCATTTGCTTATCCTTTTATAAGGCCAACTCATGAGTTAAGAGTTTACTTGTCAATACGTTCGTAGCAACCTTCCCAATCTCTGGATTGAACTCTTGAATGTTGCACACTCTTGCACCAAACTTATCTAATAAAAGAGTTTTAAGAATTTTTGTGTTTACCTCATAGTTAATGAGAGTTCTTCCAAATTTCTTCATGTTAGTGACAATGGATAGGAGTTTATTCATCATTTTAGTGATGCTTTCATGGTCCTTCATCATGAAGAGCTCCCATTTCATCACATACATCTCCAATCGACTTAATTTAACTAGTGTTGTGCCCTCATGATAATTTTCAAGAGTCTTCCAAATGGCATGAGCTGTTTGGCAATGTTGTACTTTTCCAATCTCTTCTCCGGAGAGAGAGCTTAAAAGAATAGCCATTGCTCTCTTATTTTTGCCATTTGACCTCCTGTGAGCTTCAACCCAATCTTCCTTTGGAATGAGTTCTTCAATCCATCCACCACTTTAGAGGGTGGCTTCCATTCTTTGACAATTACATCCCAAAGGTCCACTACATCTGTGTCAAGATAAATCTTCATCCTATACTTTCAATGAGTGTAGTCAGATCCATCAAATTAGGGCTTGAGGTGTGAGTGGATTCCCTTTTGTGCCATAAAATTTGCTCACCCAATTAAGGCTTGTATGTGAGACTTGGCTCTGATACCACTTGTTGGCCCTAGGCACTAAGAAGGAGGGATTGAATTGGTGTTTAAAACAAATTAAAGATGAGGATAAAGAAGAGTAGAAAAGAAGACACAGATTTATAGTGGATCGGGTATAATCAACCCTACATCCATTCCCCAATTCTTTGCAATTGGGTATCTCACTCACTCAAAATGATGTTTCCAAGCTCACACCAAACTTTTACACTTTGTGTTTTTAAGGCTTACACAACAACCTTTCTTACAAGTGTTTTCTAAGGCTAACACTAAAACCTCTCTTAAGTGTCACACTAAAACCTTTCTCTAGTGTTTTTTAGGTTCATGCTGAAACCTATTACCATTGGTGTTTGTGCTCACACCAAACAATCGCTTAAAGAATAGAAAGAATGAGTAGTAAAATTGCAAGAGTTTCGTTACAAGTTAATGAATTCTCTTGAATTTACATCTATTTGGTGGAGTATTTATAGCTCATACGCACCAAAGAGACGTTACACTATGAAAATCATTAAATCTTCAAATCATGCTAGGCAGATTCTGCATTAATTGCATGAAAGGGGAGAGTCGCAGTCGCTACTGAGGATTCATGGTCGCGACATTCCAATTTCCATATGGGAGCTAAAAATTATAGCGAATAATCCCATTTGGATGGCTAGTGGCAGCAGTGATGCCCGAGAATTTGTCTGGCCTAGTTTTATTATGTTCTAATGCTAAGTCACGGTCACGAATTATAAGTCATTGACCGTAATTTTGGATGAACTTTGCCTTCTTGAAGATTATAAACTCCATCCAACTTCCACTTGAAAAACTAACTTAAATCTGTAAAACAACACTCAGTTGAAACATTAGGATTGATCAATCTCTTTTGTCAAGATAAAAAAAGGTCGAAGACTTAGGATTAACCATCTTAGTCTAATAAAAAGTTTAAATGAGTTTATTTCTAGCTTAAGGACTTCTAATGAAGAACTAAAAAAATCTTTAGAATAACTTTTCCAAAACTTTTTCTAATGATTTTTTAAGAAAAGAAAATGACTCTTTGAAAAATGAAGTGATTAAATTGAGAAACTCCATCTCTAAATTTCATAAAAGGAATGAGGCCTTGGATATAATAATTATATCTTAAAGGTCACTCATAATGAGACATGGCCTAAGTTATGATGGAGCCTTTACATCCACATCTTCTCGTTCTATCTTCATCAAAGCATCTACCTCTCAAACTTCTAGTATAGAGGTGGTTAAGAAGAAAAATGCTCTTAGCACTAAGCTCCCATGCCTAAAAGTAAGGCAAAGGCACCTCAAAGCTCTAAAGCTAAGCCTTCAAGAGTTAACCATGCATTCATGTATAACAAGAGGCATGCACAAAAACACACATATCACACTTGCTCTATAATGCAGTCTCATAGTAATTATTAGACTAGGTTGGTCAAACCTAAGTCAAAAGGCCTTTTTTGATCTTGACAATGAAGATTGATAAGTACTTATATCTTGTTTAAGTGTTGTTTTTGCAGTTTTTAAGTTAGGTTTGCATTGAAAGTTGAATGAAAGTTTAAATCTCTAACATTGAGTAAGGCATCAAATTCACAGTCATGAACTTCTAAATCACGACCGCGACCTTGCAACAAAGATGGATAAACTTGGACCAGATGAATTCATGGAGCAAATCGTAACCGCGATCTAGCCAAAGAAGTCTTAAATGTCATACAAAAAGTTTCACGGTGGTTTTCATGTTCTCAGTCGTGATTGCAACTTTTGTAGCTGAATGAAGGGAACCTAGTATGCAACCATAACATGCTAAATGTCCAAGATGACCATTAGGATATCAAAATTGTTCAGGGCGAAAAACCTATCGAGAACGTGACCCACGAAAGTAATTTCTCTTTACCAAATAGAAGGATTCGCGGTCCTTGTGGCGTCCAAGAAAGATCTTAATTGCGACTATGACTTTTGATTGGTTAGACAAATACAATGACTATATTTCTTGGAATACCAATAGCAGCATGCCATATAGACTAGACATTAGGAACAAAATTGGGTTTTGTATTGCAATTTCAATTTTTCTAGTGTAAATTGGAAATTTGCATTTGTAAAATGATAGTCACTACCGTAAAATCAATCTATCAGGCATTTAATGCAAAATCTGCTTAGCTTACCTTAGGGATTTAGGCATAGTTTGTTAATAACATCTCTTTGGTGATTGTTGCCTATAAATACTCCACCAAATAGACATGAATATAAGAGAATTTCATTGATTATAGCCAAATTCCTGTAAATTTACTTCACAACTTTTTATTCTTTATATGTGAGTTATTGTTGTTGGGTGTAAGTACTAAACACCAGTGAAATTGGGATTGTGAGTTAACCTAGTTATCAAAACTCTTGTAATAGGTTAAAGTGTGAGCCGTTGTGAAAAAGACTTGAGTGACGTTTTTATGTGAGTCTTAAAACACAAATTGTAGGGTTGTGTGTGAGGCATTAAAACACATTGTTGAAGTTTGGTGTGAGCTTGGAAACACCACTTTGAGTTAGTGAAACACCTCATTTTGAAGAATTGGAGAGTGGACGTTGGGTTCATTAACACCCGAACCACTATAAATATTTTGTGTTCTTTCTTTATACTTCTCTTCCAATCTCTAATAACTTTATCCTCCCTCTAAATTTTTTAGATTCCCTCTCATTCCCCCTTCTTAGTGCTTAAGGACTAACAAATTGTATCAGAGCTAAGTCTTAGTTCAAGCTTTAATTGTGTGAGAAAAGATCAATGACATAAGAAGGAATCCACACCCATATGAAGCCATACTTTCATGGATCCAACTATACACATTGGAAGTATAAGATTGAGATATACTTGGACAACGATGTGGTGGATGTTTGGGACATTGTGGTAAAAGAGTGGAAGCCACCTACTAAGGTGGTTGATGGAAGTGAAGAATTGATCCCAAGGGAAAAATGGATTAAAAGCTCACAGGAGATGTAATTGAAGGAATAAGAGGGCTATGGAAATCCTTCTTAGTTCTCTATCAAGAGAAGAAATATGAAGGGTTCAACATTGCCTCATAACCCATGGAATATGGAAGGCCTTGGAGAACTACCATTAAGGCACAACATTGGTGAAGTCCAACATATTAGAAATGTATGTGATATAATAGGAGTTGTTCATGATGAAGGACAATGAAAACATCACAAATATGATGAATAGACTCCTATCGATTATCACAAATATGATGAACTTTGAAAGGATACTTACTATTCATGAGGTAAACTAAAAAATACTTAAATCTTTATCTCTTGAGAAATTTGGTGCTAGAGTTTGCAACATCCAAGAGTCAAATCCAGAGATTGTGAAGGTGTAAACTGATGTCTTTATACACAAGCTTCTAACTTATGAACTAGCCTTGAAGAATGATAAGGAGATGAAAAAGATAAGAGGGCAAGGGGATAAGAGTGACAAAGCAGAAAAGAAGACATTGGCTCTTAAATCTTCATCCAAAGAAAAAAAAAACTAGAGGTTGTTCTAAGTGAGGAATATAGTGTTAAAGAAGAGGAAGAGTTGACCATGCTTTCTAGAAGAATAAAAGAACTGATAAGGAGAAGAAAAGATAAAAGAAACTTTAAGAAAATAACACTGAACCTCAAAGAAAGAATGGGTAAAGTTACATGCTATGACTATGGCAAACAAGGCCATATCAAGTATGATTGCCCTAAACTAAAATGGAAGAAGAAAGGGGACAAGGAGAAGAAGAAGAGCTTTAAAGCTACTTAGGATGATTGCTCAAGTGAAAAGGCAAATATGAAGATGAGGAAACAACAAATATGTGCTTCATGGCACAAGATGACTTTTCAAATAAGGATTATTTGACAACCACCAATGAAGTGAATGATTGACATGTGGATAATGGATGCTCAAAGTATATGATGGGCAATAAGAAGCTATTCATGGCCATAAAAGAGAAGGAAGGTGGTAATGTCACTTTTGAAAACAATGCCAAGGGTAAGGTAATTAGCATTGGAATAATTAGTAAGAATGGTTGTTCTCTTATTGATGATGTTCTACTTGTAGATGGTTTACAACATAATTTGCTTAGTGTAAGTTAATTATGTGATAAAGGTAACAAAGTCACCTTTGACCCTAGAAAATGTCGAGTTACCACTTTGGTGGGTAAAAAGGTAGTCTTCAAGGGTGAAAGGAAGGACAATACCAACCTAATTGACTTAGACAATTTGGCTAACCAATCTTTCAAGTGTCTTATGTCACTTAGCAATGAAGATTGGCTTTAGGATAGAAGACTTAGTCATGCTAGTATGGTGCTCTTACAAAGCCTATCAAAAGGAAAGCTAATGGAAAGTCTTCCTAATCTAAAGTTCTTAAAAGACAAGACATGCGGACCATGCCAAATGAGAAAGCAACATCTATCCTTTTTCAAAGCAAAGAATGTTGCAACTATATCTAGACCTCTTCAACTTATCCATATCGACTTGATTAGACCTATTAGGAGTGCTAGTTTAGGTGAAAAATATTATGCACTTATCCTAGTTGATGATTACTTTAGGTTTACTTAGGTATCCTTTCTAGCTCATAAACATGACACTTTTAATGCTTTTAAAAGTTTTGCAAAAAGAGTTCAAAATGAAAAAGGTTACTTCATTTCTTTTATAAAAAGTGACCATGGAAAAGAATTTCAAAATGAATATTTTGAATCTTATTGTCTAGAGAATAAGATTTTTTTAATAATTTTTCAACTCCTAGAACACCACAACAAAATGATGTTGTAGAGAGGAAAAATAGAATATTAGTAGAGATGGCTAGAACTATGCTGAATGAGTATTTCTAGCTTAATTACTTTTAGGCTAAAGCCATCAATACTTCTTGTTACATTGCAAATCGTGTTTTCAAAAGACCAATTCTTAATAAAACTTCTTATGAGCTTTGGAATGGTAGAAGGCCTAAGTTGTCATAACGAAGAGTCTTTGGGTATAAGTATCACATCTTAAAATACCAAGGATAATTTTGAAAATTTTGACTCAAAGACAAATAAAGGTATTTTCCTAGGATATTCCACCTCCAGTAAAACCTATAGAGTTTTAAAAAAGTTCTATGGTTGTTGAAGAGTCTATGAATATTATATTTGATAAATCTAGTAAACTTGATCTTAGGAAAAGTTATCTTATTGATAATCTTGTAGATGACTTTGAAAAATTAGAGTTGGAGTCAACCTCAAGAGAGATGGCTGAAAACCATGATGAAATCAAAACATCAAGAGAAGAAAAGGAATGTCAACCATAACAAGCAAAAACCTCAAATCAAGATCTTCCCAAGGATTAGGGATTCTCCAAACATCACCCAAAGGATCTAATCATTAGTGATACTTTCAAAGGTGTAAGTACTAGATCTCAACTCAATTTTTTAGACAATAATCTTGCATTTATTTCTCAATTTGAGTAAAATCTTTTGATCAGGCTCTTGATGATGAAAGTTGGGTGATTGCTATGCAAGAGGAACTCAACCAATTTGAGAGAAATAATGTATGAGAACTTGTTCCTAGGCCTAAGGAACACCTTATTGTAGGATACAAGTGGGTGTTTAGGAATAAGTTAGATGAGCAAGGTTTCATTACTAGAAATAAGGCTAGATTGGTTGCAAAGTGGTATAACTAAGAGGAATGCATTGATTATGATGAAATCTATACCCCATAGCAAGATTAGAGGCCATTAGGATTCTTTTATCTTATGCATGTCACATGAATTTTAAAATTTTCCAAATGGATGTTAAAAGTGCATTTTTAAATGGTCTCATTGAGGAGGAAGTTTATGTTGAACAACCTTCTGGTTTTGAATCTCATATTTTTCCAAATCATGTTTTTAAGTTAAATAGAGCATTATATGGTTTGAAATAAGCTTTAAGAGCTTGGTACAAAAGGCTTAAGCTCTAAGAGCTTGATATGAAAGGCTTACTTCATTTCTTTTGCAAAATGATTTTGAAATAAGAAAGGTTGATACAACTTTGTTTGTTAAAAAACACAATCATGACACACTCATTGTAAAAATATATGTTAATGATATCATATTTGATGCTACTAATGAATCTCTTTGTAAGGATTTGCTAAGTGTTTGGCTAAGGAATTTGAGATGAGCATGATGGGAGAGCTCAAGTTCTTTCTTGTCTTATAAATTAGGCAAACCAAAGAAGGGATTATCATTAACCAAGCAGGAACACAATGGATATACTTAAGAAATTTGGCATGGAAAGATACAAAGTAGCAAAGACACCAATGAGTGATACTATCAAACTAGACAATGATGAATTGAGTAAGTCTATTGATGAGAAGAGATATAGAGGTATGATTAGTTCTTTACTCTATCTCACTGCTTCTACACCTGATATCATGTTTAGTGTATGCATTTCTGCTAGATTTCAATCTTACCCTAAAAAATCGTATCTTAATGTTGTTAAAAGGATTCTTAAATATTTACATGGCACATTACATTTAGGTTTAGGATATCCTAGAAATTCATCATTTAGCCTTATAAGATATTTGGATGCGGATTATGTCGGTAGCTTAGTAGATAAAAAGAGCACTTTTGGAACTTGCCAATTTAAAAGAGAATGTTTATTCTCTTGGTTTAGTAAGAAGTAAATTTGGGCTGCCTTGTCCCTAGCTGAAGCAGAATATATGGCTGTAGGTTATTGGTGCACCCAAGTTCTTTGGATGAAACAATAATTAAAGTATTATGACAAATTTGTTGATCACATTCCCATCAAATGTGACAACACTAGTGTAATAAATCTTTCAAAGAATCTCATCCAACACTTTAGGAGTAAACACATTGACATTAAACATCATTTTCTTAGAGATCATGTCCAAAATGGTATGTAATGTTGGTGTTTATTGACACTAATCATCAATTTGTGGATATTTTTACTAAAACTCTTAATGAAGAAAGGATGAACTTCATTAAGAGAGAGCTAGGAATGCTTGATCGAAGATCCCTAAAGTGAAAATCAGATCTTTTAGATTGTTCTTTATTTAGTGTGTTATTTTGAATGATTGATTGCTAAATTTGATGAATGTGTGCTATATATTTTTTATGTCTTAATTCTTTATGCAAATGTACTTCTCTATGAAAATTTGCATGAATTAAGCATCAATATATTAAGTAGATCACAACTTAGAAGATCAAATTTTATCTCTTCATGATTTCTTTTCTTGCCTCAAATTTCGCGATTGCTACTTTCATTTTGCGATTGCAATTTATAGGCACTTATCAAACTTTTTGTCACCCATCATTTCACGGTCGCTATTTCAATGCTCCACTGGGAATGTTTTGAAAATTCAAAAGTTTTAAACATTGACTTCTTCTATTTTTGAGGAATTTTTGTCCGTTACTTAGATTTTTTGTAATTGGTGGTCACGATTTGAGGTTCATGGTCGCGAATTAGAGTAACTGCCAGCATTAACTAATTTGATTGCCAACCAATGGAACCCCTTCATTGATTGTGAATTTGACTATTTGTTACCATTTTTACATCTGTTTTCTACTTATTTATACCATTGTAACAATATTCCACCTCACTCTTACACAATCTCTTCATCTCTTTTCATTCTCTTATCTCAAACCTTCTATAATCGTCACACATCTCTAATGGCTCCCAAAAACCTTTCCAGAGTAGAGAAAGGAAAGGGTATAGCCCAACCTTTAGTCCTCCTACCCTTCACTTAATGGAAGGGATCACCAAAGAAGAAAAGGACCACTACAAAGCCAATTCATCCAAAATTATCCAACCCAATAAGATTTCCTTAACCTTTCTTCTTGAATCTCTTGGAATCAAAGATGAAATTCATGCCTACCTATCCAATCTGGGCTAGAATGAGTTTATCTTTCAACATGAACCTGGCTATGAAGAAATCATTCATTCAGGAATTCATGTGCATGGTCACTTTGAGCCATAGAGCCAAGTCTAAAGCAGGTCAGTATGAGTTGATTTTTAAGGCTTTTAGGGATCCTTTCTTTATCAGCTTTGAGCAATTTTCCAACCCTTTAAATCTTCAAGTGGGAGATGATATTCCTTTCATCATCTCTACACTTAATATCATTTACTTAGAATTTTGGTCCTAGATATCAGTTGAAACCAAACACAACCTAAAAACTTCTTTAGTCAAATATATCAGGACTGCTCCCAACTAGCTTCTCCATTGTATCATCACCTTTTCTATCAGTGCTAGAGGTGATGGTAACAAAAAGGTCTCTCAAAAGGACTTAGCCTTTCTTTTTTGTTTAACCAAGAACAAACCCATCCAAATTGGCCAATACTTTATGGATCAATTGATTCATATGAGTACTAAGCCAAATAGTCAATTTCTTCTACCCTCTCATGTCACAACAATTTATCGATGTAAAAGCACTTGATAAGGAAAATAAGAAATTCCTTGCAAAGATGTACTTGCCATCCCATAACTTTCTTGACTTGCCCTACTTAATCAATGCCAAGGCCATACATCTAGATTCTTATACCTACACCTTGGGTTTGTTTGGGGCTAAGAAGTTAGAAACTTCTCAAGCTTTAAAGAGGAAGAGACTTGTCATAGAAAAGGGTACTCAACCAATTCCACAAAATCCTCTACCATCTCCCTCTCCTCAAAAAACAAGAAATTGAACAAAGTTATGAGGATGATCAAAAGGAGATTTCTTCTACTTTCTTACCTCTATAGTGACTTGATGGATCTTTAAGAGAAGGCGAGTGCTACTCCTTGTCAGCTCCCTGATTTTGAAGATTAGGAGGATACCTCTGAAGAAGAAGAAGAAGATCAAGAGGTAGAGAAAAGGGGACGAAGCACAAAGAGGAGGTACAAATGAAGAAATTGCTGACTCTGGAGATGATGATAGCTCTCTAATATTTTAGTTTTTTTCTTAGTCTTATAGTATTTTCTTTTATTTTGTTTCATTTGTTTCCTTTATAAGTATGTGATCCTATATTTTTTCTATTTCTATAAATAAAAGTGTTCGCAATTTCTATTTTATGTACTTGTTTATCATGTGTGATTGCTCTTATATCCCAATTTATGCTTTATATATTTGGTACCTATGCACTTTTACTTAAATTTTCAAATTCTGCTCTCTTTTTTATCTTGCCAAAGGGGGAGAGAAATAATAGTAAAAGAATTTGCATGACATATTATTAAGGGAGGTATAAGTTAAGGGGGAGTGATCTAAGATTAAGGGGAGCAATCTAATCCAAAATGTAAATCCTTGATAAACTTAATTTTCAATAAGTATTCTAGTAAAAATGTTGACCATCACAACTTCACACTCATGCAATTTATTTTCCTTTAAGTAAAATCAATATAAGTTATCAAAATAAAAAAGGGGGAGATTGTTGGACTAGGTTTGTCAAAACCTAAGTTAAAGGCCTCTTTTGATCTTGACAATGAAGATTGATAGGTACTAATATCTTATTTAAGTGTTGTTTTTATAGTTTTTAAGTTAGGTTTACATTGAAAGTTGGTTGAAAGTCTAAATCTCTAGCATTGAGTATGGCATCCAAATTCGTGGTCAAGAACTTCTAAATCATGACTGCGACCTTACAACAAGGATGGATGAACTTGGACTAGATGAATTTGCAGAGTAAATCACAGTCGCGATCCAACCAAGGAAGACTTGAATGTCATACAGAGTGATTCGCAATGGTGTTCGCATTCTCGGTTGCAATTGCCACTTTTATAGCTGAATGGAGGGAACCTAGTTTGTAACCATAACATGCCAAGTGTTTAAGATGATCATTGGGATATCAAAATTTGCGAGGGCGAAAAACCTATCGAGACCGCGACCCACGAACGTAATTTCTCCTCACTAAATAGAAGGATTCACGGTCCTTGTCACGTCCAAGAAGGATCTTAATCGCGACCGCAACTTTTGGTTGATTAGAAAAACATAACAACTATATTTCTTAGAATGCCAATAGCAGCATGTCACATGGACTAGTCATTAAACACAAAACAAAGTTCACTACAGTGATTTCGATCTTTCTAATACAAATTGGAAATTCACGACTGCGAAATGCCAATCACGACCGTAAAATCAGTATGGCAGAAATTTAATGCAAAATCTATCTAGCTTACCTTAGAGATTTAGGCATAGTTTATTAGTAACTTCTCTTTAGTGTTGTTTCCTATAAATACTCCACTAAACAAACATGAATGCAAGAGAATTTCATTGATTATAGCCAAACTCTTGCAAATTTACTTCATAACTTCTTATTCTTTGTATGTGAGTTATTATTGTTGGGTGTAAGCATTAAACACCAGTAAAATTAGGTTTGAGAGTTAGCCTAGTTGTCAAAAATCTTGTAATAGGTTAAAGTGTGAGCCTTTGTGAAAAATACTTGAGTGAAGTTTTTGTGTGAGCCTTGAAACACAAATTGTAGGATTGTGTGTGAGCCATTAAAACACATTGTACAAGTTTGGTATGAGATTGAAAACACCACTTTGAGGTAGTGAAACACTCAATTGTAAAGAATTAGGAAGTGGACGTAGGGTTCATTAATGCCCAGACGGCTATATATATTGTGTATTCTTTCTTTCTACTTCTTTGCCAATCTCCAAACACTTTATCGTCCCTCCAAATTTTTTAGATTCCCACCAATTCAATGTCCCTTCTTGGTGCTCAAAGGCCAACAGTAATTATAAGAGAAGACCACTTACTCATACCAAAGTGGTTCAAAGGAGACTCCAAATATCATTATTGCAAGAGATAAGGTCACATTGATGTATTTTGTTATATTAGGAAAGAACACCTTAAACTTATGGATCCTTCTAAGCATAACCTTAGAATCTAAGTATGCTTGGGTACCTCAATAAAAATGAATTTATTATATTTTGTAAGAATGCTTTGACACCATCAAGGAGGATAATGATTGGCATATGGGTAATTGATGCTCCAAACACATGATTGGAAATAGAAAGCTATTCATATCCAGCAAAGGAAAGGATGGTGAAAATATCACATTTGGAAACAATACCAAGGGGATGGTAATTGAAATTGGTATTGTTGGTAAAAAAGGTTACCCCCCTAATTGATAATGTTCTTTTTATTGATGATTTAAAGCATAATTTATTGAGTGTAACTCAATTATGTGATATAGGTAATAAAGTCACCTTTGACCTTAGATAATGCCTTGTCACTAACTTAGCAGATGATAATGTAGTCTTTAAGGATGAAAGGCAAGACAATACCTACATAATTAATTTAGACAATTTAGCTAACCAATCTTTCAAGTGTCTTATTTCCATTAGCAATGATCGTGGCTTTGGCATAAAAGACTTAGACATGTAAGTATGGAACTTTTCCAAAATCTATTAAAAGAAGAACTAGTAGAAGGTCTTCCAAAGCTAAAGTTCATCAAGGAGACTTGTCAAATGGGGAAACAATACCAAACATCCTTCAAATCCAAAAATATTTCACTTGAATTTATCCATATGAACTTGGTTAGACTTATTAGAAATGCTAGCTTAGGTGGTAAGTATTATGCATTTATTCTTGTTGATGATTACTTAAGGTTTACTTTGGTTAGTTTCTTAACTCATAAGAGTAATGCTTTTTATGCATTTATAAATTTTGTAAAAAGGGGTTCAAAGTGAAAAGCATTAGGAGTGACCATGAAAAAGAATTTCAAAATGTGAATTTTGAAAATTATTGTTTAAAAAATGGTATTTCACATAATTTTTTTGCTCCTAAAATACCACAACAAATTGGTGTTGTAGAAAGGAAAAAATAGAACTTTGGTGGAGATGTCTAGAATTATGCTTAATGAGTATTCACTTCCTAATTACTTTTGGGTTGAAGCTATCGATATTTCATGTTACATTGCAAATAGAGTTCTTAGAAGTCTAATTTTAAATAAAAACCTCTTATGAGTTATCGAATGGAAGAAAAACAAAGATTTTATACCTTAAAATATTTAGATGCAAATACTATATCTTAAATACTAAAGACAACCATGGAAAATTTGCCTCTAAAACCTATGAAGGAATTTTCTTAGGCTATTCTACCACTAACAAAGCTTATAGAGTATTTAACAAAAAGTCTATAGTGGTTAAATAGTATATGAATGTTATGTTTAATAAGTCTAGTAAACTTAAAATTGGGAAAGTTTCTCTCATTGATGATCTTATAGGTGAATTTGAAAAGCTAAAACTCAATTTAACTTCAAAGGAAATTAAAGTGGAAGTTGAATAGAAGGAATCAGCTCAAGAGACAAAACAAGTTCAACCATAACAAGAGGAGAACCAGGCTCAAGAATTACCTAAGGATTGGAGGTATTCTAAGAACCATCTAAAGGAAATCATAATTGGAAAGACCTCAAAAGGTGTAAGTAATAAAGCTTCAATCAATGCCTTAGATAATAATCTTAACTCTGTTTTTTAAATTGAGCCAAAATCAATTGATGAGGCTTTTGATGATGATTGTTAGGTGATTGTTATGCAAGAGAAACTCAACCAATTTGAGAGAAATAAAGTATGAGAAATTGTTCCAAGACTTAAAGAGCATTTAATAGTGGGTTGCAAATGGGTATATAGGAATAAGTTGGATGAGCAAGGGTCCATCATTAGAAACAAAGTTAGATTGGTTGCTAAAGAATACGACCAAAAGGAAGTTATTGATTATGATGAAATCTTTGCTCCTATTGAAAGGCTAGAGGCAATTAGAATTCTTCTTGCATATACATGTATTGAGTTTCAAGCTTTTCCAAATAGATGTCAAAAGTGCATTTTTAAATGATTTATTGAGGAGGAAGTTTAAGTTCAACAACCTCCAATTTTTAAGTCTTATGATTTGCCAAACCATATTTCAAATTAACTAAGGTCTTGTATGAATGGAAACAAGTTCCAAGAGCTTAGTATAAAAAGCTTAGTTCATTCCTTTTAAAAAAATGATTTTAAAAAGAACAAGGTTAACACAAATTTATTTGTGAAAAAACATAATAAAGATATAGTTAGTGTTCAAATTTATAATAATGATACTATATTTTGTGTTATTAATAAATCTCTTTGTGAATAATTTGCTAAGTGTATGATTAGGAAATTCAAAATGAGCATGATGGAAGAGCTTAAAATTTTCCTTCGTCTATAAATCAAAAAATGCAATGAGGGCATCTTCATCAATCAATCCAAATACATTAAGGAACTACTCATGAAATTTGGGATGGATGGATGTAAGATAGCCAATACACCAATGAGTTCATTAGTTAAACTTGACAAAAATGAATCGGGTAAGCCAATTGATAAGAAAGAGTATAACAGTATGATTAGTTCTCTACTCTATTTTATCATTTTTAAACCTAATATTATTGTTGTCCCTAGGCACCAAGAAGGGGGATTGAATTGGTGGATAAAAATTTTAAAACAAAGATAAAGGGGAGAAGATAGAATAATAGAGACACAAACAATTTAAGTGGTTCGGGCAAAATTGACCCTACGTCTACTCCCCAATCACTCAATTGGGTATTTCACTATCTCAATGGTGTTTTCAAGCTCACACCCAACTTATACAACTTGTGTTTTGATGGCTAACACACAACCTTACAACAAATTGTTCTCTAGGCTAACAC